>JAIUZE010071499.1:0-22674 GCA_022085475.1 Heliosperma pusillum | reverse complement strand
GATTTGAAGCTGCAATTTTTTTGGCCGAACTTGAAGGGTGATGTTGTTTCTTATGTTGGAAGATGTTTGACTTGTCAACAAGTGAAGATTGAACACAAGAGACCCGGTGGATTGCTACAACCATTGGATATACCACTATGGAAGTGGGAATCTATTTCGATGGACTTTGTTATGGCTTTGCCGAAGACCGTTGGAGGTAAAGATGCCGTTTGGGTGGTTGTTGATCGATTGACCAAGTGTGCTAGATTTATCCCGATCAAAGAAACTTGGAATTTGGATCGTTTAGCAAAGGCTTATGTGGATGAAATTGTAAGATACCATGGTGTTCCTTTGGAGATTATATCCGACCGAGATCCGAGATTCTGTTCGAGATTTTGGAAAGCTTTGCAAGAGGCTATGGGTAGTAAGTTGTTGATGAGTACTGCTTTTCATGCCGCTACGGACGGTCAGACTGAGAGGACTATTCAGACTTTAGAAGATTTGCTTAGGGCTTGTGCTCTTGACTTTCAGTCTAGTTGGGAAAAGAGTTTACCGTTGGTGGAGTTCTCTTACAACAATAGCTATCATGCATCTATCAAGATGGCTCCTTAGGAAGCTCTTTATGGAAGGAAATGTCGGAGTCCTATATGTTGGAATCAATTGAGTGACAATCGTGATTTAGGTCCCGATGTTCTTGTCGAGACCATTGATAATGTGAAGGTCATTCGAGATAGAATGAAAGCCGCTCAAGACCGTCAAAAGTCTTATGCCGATATCCGAAGAAGGCCGTTAGAGTTTGAAGTTGGTGATAAAGTTTTCTTGAAGGTGTCTCCTATGAAGGGTGTTAAAAGGTTTGGTGTTAAGGGTAAATTAAGCCCGAAATACATTGGACCCCCTTTTGATATTGTGAAGTATTGGTGCAGTTGCTTATAAGTGGATTTCCGCCGAATTTGGCTAAGGTTCATGTGTTATTTCATGTCTCAATTGGAAAGTAGTAAGTATCCAAGCCATGTCTTTCAGTTGAATTACCCGAGGCTTGGAACCGATTCTATCCTTGAAGAGAAACCCTATCCGTATCCTAGTCGTAATGGATAGGAAGTTGAGATTAAAGGTATTCCTTTGGTGAAAATCTTGTGGAGAAGTGCTAATGTCGACGAAGAACTTGGGCAACCTAAGCTTCTATGCGTAGTAAATATCCGAGTCTTTCGAGTACGGTACATATTATTTTTCCTCAAGTTTCGAGGGCGAAACTATTTAAAAGGTGGGGTGATTGTAACACCCGGAAATGTACCCTATTTTTCTAGTAGAAAATATTTTACGAAAGCTTTTCAGTAAATTTAAGTTTTAAATTAGAATTTTAAGTTCCGAGTCGAATTTAGAATTTCCGAGTTCGTATTTGGAATTTCTGCGAGATTCCATGAAAAAGCCGTCTTCAGCCAAGTTTGACTTTCTTGACTTTGAAAATCGTCTTTGACTTTTTCTCTCATAACTCACACAACTCACTCCTTAACCTAATATTTCATTTCCACACAAAAATCAAACACATTTTCTTTCTTCTTCCTTAAGCAACTTCCCTCTTTGAATTCGATTTTGGAATCGACGTAACTTCTTCGTTACTTGATAGAATTTACGTAAGTTCGTCTTATTCTTCCTCCCGTACCTTCCTCTATCCGTATTGATAATAAAATTATCGTCTTTCTCGCTTTTTAAGCTTTCCGTCTTTCTCAAGATGAACTTATTCATCTTTTTACGATCTATTTTAGTAGGTGGCACCTCCAAGATCCCGACAAAGGACTCTTTCCTTATAGAAGAGAGCTGACCGATCATTAGAGACGCTAAATGGTAACGGTGAAGGGTTACTCGGTATTACTTACGTGTTTTACATGTTTCTATGCTAGAAAATCGTATTAGATTACGATTAGGAAGTTTAGAAACCATGCTATGATTAGTAAATGATGTTATATGATGAATGTTGATGAATTATATTGATTGTTGATGATTATTAGAAGTATATATAAGTTTTGGAACGAATTGGTTAAGTGAGCAAAGCTCACGGGTGAAGAGGTGCTCCCAGCCGGTCGACCGGCCGCCGGTCTGACCACCGGCTGGGAACACATCAGTAACTCCTTTGGAAATTTGGGTTTTTGCATGATATGGTGCTCCAGGCCGGCCCACCGGCCGCCGGTCCATCCACCGGCCTGGAACACATCAGTATTGAAGTTTTGATTTTGGTGTGATTGGCTGTGCCGGTCGACCGGCCGCCGGTCGACTGACCGGCCCAGACCTCTTTTCTCTGTTTTTGAGTTTTTGCCTGTGTTCTGAGCCGGCCCACCGGCCGCCGGTCTCCTGTCCGGCCTGGAACACGGCTGTATATTTTTCTTACAACTTCTAAAACTCGTGATTTATAATAGTTCGCATGATCGGTTTATCGTATAATTTTACGTAATGTCTTATAATATTCATGTTTTGGTTATATGATATTTCTTTCGCATGTATCACATGTTTTGTGACGGTTTTTGATATGTTCCCACTTTGAGTCGGTTTTTACATATGTTACGGTTTAAGCACGATTTTGTCTTGTGCTTTGTATTCTCATTCCCTTGGCTACCTTCCCGTTCGTAAGGCTGGAATGTCGGAACGGAGAGGTATCCTACTGCTTAAACGCATGTGTTAGTGGGCATACGACGACGTTGTTGGGAGTTGAACGCTATGCGTTGATCGACCCGGCCGTCAAATGTTGTGTACTTGCGAGGTGGTGTTATTTGCATTTAGCGTACCGCTTGTTATGAGGCTTGAGCTCTTTTCCGCCTCTTTCGTGAATTGATCTACCGAATTTGGGGTACTCGGCATATATATTGTAAGACCGAGTCTTGGATGCGAAATGTCATCGCATGTCGAATCGGAAAACGTTTATTCCGAGAATCTGGCCAGGTTTAGACTAGAACCGTATTATTATCGTCGTGCTACCAGGAGGAAAATAGTCTACATAGGCGAAATGTAAGCATCGCGTATGAGTTCAGGGAAATGTGATCTCCCGTGGATGCCTTTTAATCATACTTGCCATGTACACTATGCTAGTGCGTTTCATTTACCGTGAGAATTGTCGTCTTGTGTCGTTCTTGAATGCGTGATTTCATGATATTGTTCATGGTCATTGCATGATTGGACACCGTCATTGTCTTGGTTCGTGAATGGATGATAATATGTTGGATTTTGTGATCATCGCATGACTTGACTGGTTTGTCTGTCGAGTCTCAATCTTATCAATCTTATACCGCTAACGGTGAGATGCAAGCCCTAGTGAGTGTATTCGATTGCCTAAGAGTGTCTTTCCCGAGTCTTTGAATAACATGATGGTTACGAAATTGATTTCATATGATCTTATCTTTATATCTCGTACTGCCTATTTATTCTTATCGCAACTCACATGTATATATTTATATGCATGCTTTACTTTCGTATTACCTTATGTGTACGTTTGATGTAATATGGCTGGGAGAACCCGGAGTTACTCCCCACTGACTGTGGCATTCATGTTTTTCATGGATGAACAGGTTGCATGCTATGGATGACTTTTTGGATCTGATATTTTGGGGTTCGGGTGTGAGCTAGCGGGCGTTGTCCCTGGAAGTTCACCTCTAGACGATAGTAGCTAGTTTTTGTTAAACACTTGTTCTTTGCTAACATTTTAAGAGACCCCGTCTCTTTATTGTATATTCCGTACTTAGTTTGTAACATTTTGACACACCTCGTGTTATATATAACTTGCATGTTTAAAGGTTTTTAAAATACCGTATTTCCGCATATTATTCACATGCTTGTTTGATTTATTATTCCGCATTCGCGAGGGTTGTCACAGATCTTCCTCAGCAATGTCTAAGATTTGTTCCTTAAGGTCTTTTAACTCTAGACTCTATTCATGACAATGATCTAGGGTTTCATCAAAATACTTAAATAAAGACTTCTTAGATAATTTCTTAACTTGCTTTTTTAGTTCAAGACGACTAACCACTTCTTCATCGTCTGAATCTGAGTTTAAATTACTTACAAGGTACATCTCAGATCTTGGGCAATTACTTTTGTTGTCACTGTCACAAAATAGGTCAAGACTGACGTTGCTCAGACATAGATTAACAACTTCTTCTTCCGCTAACTCGTCGTCTTCTGTGTCGAGATCTCCCAATTAATAAGCTATCATGACTTGCTTGAATTCCTTCTTGGTTTTGTCTCGTTCATTTTTGTCTTTGATATTCTTCCAGGTGGGGCAATATTTAATCATATGATCATTTTCCCCACACTTGAAGCAACAACGTTTTGGGAGAGACCCTTTTGACTAAGTTGATTTCTTATAAATTTTGTTACTGTTATTGCTAGGCGTTTTTCCTTGTTTTCGATTGAAGAATTTTTCCTATAACGCTTAGCACTATTACATCCTCAAGATCTGAATCTTGTTTTTCGCTGGACTCAGCTTGTAAGGCCATTTTCTTGCTATTTCTAGCATCCGCGTCATCCTCATCAAGAGTAATCTCGTGAGCCATTATGGTTCCGAGTAGCTCTTAATAGGATAGATTAGATAGGTCCTTACACTCCGATATTACCGTCACCTTAGGTCTCCATCGTTTGGACAGACATCGAAGGATCTTTCTAGCAATTTCCTCAAAGTCAAAAGTTCTTCCTAGATTTTTCAATTCATTGACGATACTAGAGAAGCGAGTGGTCATGCTATCAAGCGTTTCATTTTGCTCCATAGAGAACTATTTGTATTTTCACATTAGCAGTGCGATACATTGCTTTTTGACAATAATAGTCCCCTGATAGGCTAACTCTAGACCGTCCCATATTTCCTTGGCAGATGAACTAGATGAGAATCGATCAAACTCGGTAGAAATCATGCCGTTTTGCAACAGACTAATAGCTTTTGACTTTTTCTCAACTTTCTTATAATCCGCCTCAACATAGTCCTCTTCCTTCTTTTCGGTGGAAGTGCCAGTAACAGATCCAAGCATAATATTATTCGGACCATTCTTAATGATTAGCCAACACTCCCAGTCGTTGCCCTTGATGTAATGAGTCATCATATTTTTCCATAAACCATAGTTCTTCCCATTGAATACATGACACTTTAGGTATTTGGAATCCATTGAAATAAAATTAAATGCAGCGGAAAATAGATAAACAAAAAGGATAAAAGGATTAGACTCTTTGCTGTAAGGCAATCAAGAGCACGAGGCTCTGATACCAATTGTAGAGTCTATTGATTTAATACGAAAGAGAGGGGGGGGGGGTGAATTCCGTATTAAAAACTTGCCCCACATTTTCGATTTATATGATGTATAATTAATTAATTGATTTTATTGAGTAAAATCAACCAATTAATTAATCAATGAATTATGCGAGTAACGAAATAACGAAATAAAAAGGGACACAGAAGATTTTTGAAGTGGTTCAGTTTCACCAATCAAAACCTACGCCTATTATTCTCCCATCAACCCACTCGTATAATCAACTATGATTATAACTCAGATTGAGTATCGCTAAATACTCTATATTATCTTACGTTAATAAGAAAGTACAATATAAGTTACACAAAATCTCGTTAAAGAATAAGTAAGATTATGTAATGTACTATTATCCAATAACGTACTTCACTCGAGTGACTGACAAAGATCGATGCTTAACTTTTTTCAAAACAAACAATAAATATAATGAATATTTTGATCAAAGTTTGTTTAAAATCAATTTGTAAAATTCTCTCAAAAGTGCATAAAAAACTTATTGCATGTTTGAGATCAATGGAGTATTTATAGTAGAAGCATATGAGAGGTAAACTCTAAACCCTAACTTTTTCTTTAAGAAAGATATTTATCTTTTATCTCAAAATATTGTTGTAAAAGTGTGTTGTAAAACCCTAGTTTGATCCAAAGAATAAAAAATGTGCCAAAGAGGCCGTTTTCCTCTTGTTCACGCAACCCTAGGAGGCACAAACCCTATGTATTTTGAAGCCGTAGGTGGCACAACCACTAGGTAGGCTTATTAGGTTAACAAAAAAATGAGATAGAATGTATTAGAAACCCTAGGTAGCATGACAACCCATAAGTTGTATTACTAACCCATAGAATATCATAAATAAATTATCTATTTAAAACTTTTGATAAATATAAAATACTCTTTCTCTTTTTAAAAACAGTTAAAATATTTTGTTTTCAAGATCATGCATCAGTTTCGTCATTCAAAGTTATAAGTAGAATAGCTATAACTTTGAGCTTAGTATGTAAAGTTATAAGTGAAATAGTTATAACTTTACTCACATAAATCACTCTAATGAACACTACTACAATTTAGGGCTTTGAGAACGCACCTTAAAGAACGGTTAAAGGCGGAACCGGTCTATTATGTATTTTTTGTTTAGGCGCGCAGATATAATTTTAATAGAGAACGGTTGTTTGTTTGAACCATGCTCTTTTAATTATCAACGAGAACGGTTCTCATTGACCAACCGTTCTCATTTATCAACGAGACCGGGTAATGGACACAACCGTGCTCTTTTATTTATTAAGGAGCACGCCCACTATCTACAACCGTTCTTATTTCAATTACTAAGACTCCTTGTTGACTTCCACCACTATACACTTCATTCGTTCTTCTTTTAAATTAAACCCAAAAACAACCCTCAATTTTTTTGCCCTATTTCACATCGCCAGATTTCACCACCGCGCCCTAACAATTTCCGTTATTCGATGCTCTACGATCGTTGATCGTTCTTCTGCTTAGTTTGTTCAACTCGTTCTAGTCGCTCGTTGCTCTTACTTCGGGCACCGTCTCGTTCTTTCTCCGGGTAATTCCTTGAATTTTACCCTTTTCATAATTCTTTGATTTGTTGGTATATAGTCCACCTCTTTTTCTTCAAATGGTTGAATTTCGTGAATTTCGTCTACCGCAACAATTATGTATCTAATCCGCCTCCTTTTCTTCAATTGATTGTCTTGGTAAAAATTTGGTTGTTAACTTGAGTGCAATTACAAGTAAAGAGAAAAATCAATACATTGAAACTACAATCTGAGAAGTTGGGTAACATTTGTGGTGTTCTGATAACAAACTAAGAGGTACAAATTCCAAAATTGTTGTAATACAAGTACAAGAAAAATATAATCAGTAAGAAATGGCTTTCTTGATGAAGTAATGAAATTTGTAGCAAATATATTATTGTATTCAATGATACAGTATATATAAATAATCAAAAAATTGATTTTAGTTGAATTAAATAATCATTGAAATCCTAGTTTTCCCCAATTATAAATTTAAGTTTAATGAACTGTATCCATGTAAACTTACTGATGGATATGATCAATATCAAATAAATATATTGAAATGAATTAAAAAGAGGCTAGTTACCCAATTCCTAAATTAATAGATTGGAGTCCGTAGGTAGTCAGCACTAATTTGACGAGTAGGTCACTAAATGGGTATGTTTTACTAATAAAATTATGACTCCCTAGACGGAGTAAGTGTTAAACGAAGCGATAATAAGACTGCAAATGACGGGTATTTTATTTATCAGTGATTGTTGTCCATTTTATCTATGAAAACATAATAAGTAATGAAATAAAATGAGATGATAAATTAAAAATTTGACCAGGCATATAATTTTTTAACTTTAGTTCTTTACGTAATTGTAAAAGATCATGATTTAATTGTTGTGCTGTACTTGTTTGTTAAATAGGGCATTGATAAATTATGCAGTGTTGAATTTTCTTATAGTGTCCTCGTCAGCCTGTTGGGAGCGTATTATGTGGGTATTATGTTTGCCGATATATGTTAGAGATTATCAAAGGAAGATATGTTAATATTCTCCCACATGTATGTTTATTTACATCTCTTTGTTTTTCTCATTTTCATCATAGGTAATTATTTTACTTATTTATATTAACTACATTGTTTTGCTTTCGTGTGTGTATAGTTCATTCTTAGCGCCCCAAAGACATATACGGTTGATCAAATTGATGAAGTGCGGGATATTTGGGCTGATTTCACACTCCAATTTAAGCCTACAAGCAACGGTTAATGAAGATGGTGATTTTAGCTTTTTTAAGTTTGATTTATTTGCACTTGGATGCGACTAAATTTTTTATTTATATTTTAAACAAGGTAGCGTATTTTCGATATTTGTAGACTCTTAGAAACATGAAGGCTATTTGTTCTTTTTATAGATTCAAATTTAATTTGAAGGTTATTTGTTGCGTAAAACTTGCTGGAGTTTCTGAATTGTAACAGGATTAATTGTTATGAGCTATACGATTTAATCAAGCATGTAGGGGTTACGAATAAAGCAGTAGAAATACAAAAAAAAATGACAGCTTCAAAGAGAACGGTTACTTGTAAAAACCTGTTCTCTTTGATACTATCAAACATGACGGTATACATTACAGCTGTTCTCATAGAAACGTTTGAGTAAATGCGCCAAAAAGGAAAACGTCTTCATCAAAGAGAACAACCTTTTTAAAGAGACCGGTTATTACTCTCAACCGTTCTGAGTGATATATCAACAAGCACGGTTCCTAATCTCAACCGTTCTGGTTGTTGTTACAACGAGACCGGGTTGACTTTATTGCAACCGTGCTTGTATATCAAATAGCACGGCTGGCCGCATGACGGTTCAATGTGCCTTTAAGAACGGTCTCGAACCGGTCTCTTTCATCATTATTGTAGTAGTGGAAATAGTTACCACATGAAGACCTAAACTATCTAATCTTCAAAAAGATATTCAGTATTCGGATCATCTCTTCATCTTGATCACAAAGACCCTCCATCTTGAGTCTTGTGTTATTTGATGTAGATCTTGCTTGAATTATTTCTTCAATGTTATAACCATAATAGCTATAACATTGTATATGAATCCTCAAAGTTATACCTCAAGCTCTTATAACTTTGTGTCAATAAAATCTTCAAAGTTGAATCTTCTCAAGGTTAAACTTTGATCTCTTTACTCGTATTTGTTGTTAGCTATACTAAGACGAAAGCACACAATTACATGCATATGATATAACAATCAAATCATTACTTGTCAATTAACCACATTGTCAAATATATACTTGTCAATATCAAAACTATATCATAGGTCCAACACATGTTATTTTTGCTTTATGGTTAAAAAAGTTGTGTTCAAGTGCAAAAAAAAAATGTCTATCAAGTTGAAATTCATATCTTTACATGTTAGCATCCCATGCCTGTTTTCACGTTAGCTATGTTGGAGTAAGTGTCCTCAACAATAGTGCGATTACTTAATTAAATCTTATTAACAAGAATACAAAGGGATGATTAACATTATAGTCAATTGATCCACATTCATCGGTAATTATTGGCTTACTAGAGTTTGACATTAGTGTTGTATGACGGTGGTGATCAGTTGATCCCTTGAGGTCACACCGAAAGGATGATTCCATAATCAAGAATATTAATTAATTGTATAACGATACAGATTAATTAATCCCTTAAACAAAACAAGTTTACAAGTGAGAAATATAACTTATTGTAATATGATTAAATACGATTCAATAAATATAATTGTTATATTAGAATGCTTAAGGTTTATGAAACATTTGAGATAAACATGATTGGTTGATCATAATTACAATTAGTTGTAGATCATATCAACCAAATATGAGATGACTTATTTTATATATTTGTGATCATAAATTATTACTTAAATTGTTAAGTTTAATTTATTATACATGAAATTGTATTTAAATTAGTTAAATACATAATTATAAGATAAGATAACATGTCACATGTCACATGTCACATATGTGACAATTGACAAAATCAAAAAATAAAACGGACACCCATATTAACATGGGTGCACCGGTTTTGGTAGGGCATGGGGTGGAGTTTATGTTTTGATTAATTGTTCTAATTAAGGCATAAACATAATGATCACTACCCTATATACCTATAGCCACCCTACCACCTTGTTAAGACAAAACGCTAAAGCATGCCCTCCTTTCCCAAGGGTTGCCGGCTTGGTGAGGTAAATAAGAGGATGTTTTCCTCTTGTTTAATCACTAGTTTATCTCATTATTCTACTACTACAACATCTTACTAGAAATCACAATATACTTATAAACTTTAGAAGTTTCATACATATTGTGTTTGTAGCTTCAACTCGAGTTTCAAACGTAAAAATTTCGAGTGTCTCGTACTCGGTTTAAATGGGATCTTGTTTGTTGTCCTAGTATAACAATAAACAAGTGATTAAGGATAGTCTAGGTGCATCACCAAGGAGGATTCCTATACATGGAACTAGAAATGTAACACCCGGAAATGTACCTTATTTTTCTAGTAAAAATATTTTACGGTTACTTTTCATTGAATTATAGTTGTAATCGTAAATTTAATTTTCCGAGTCGAATTTAGAATTTCCGAGTTCGTATTTGGAATTTCCGCGAGATTCCATGAGAATCCCGTCTTAAGGCGAGTTTGACTTTATGTTGACTTTTCCTTACACAACTCACTCCCTCCCTTAACCTATTTTTCATTCAACACAAACACAAACACATTTCTTCTTCCTTAAGCAAACAAAACCCTTGCCTCGATAATCTTTTCGATCTTAAAATCATGGTAGCTCATTCGTTACTTGCTAGAATTCACGTAAGTTCGTCTCATTCTTCTCCTCTGACCTTCCTCTATCCGTATTGATATTAAAATCATCGTCTTTCTCGCTTTTCAAACTTTCCGTCTTTTTCAAGATGAATTTTATTCATCTTTTATGATCTATTTGTAGGTGGTGACCTCCAAGATCCCGACAAAGACTATTTTCTAATTGAAGAGGAGCTTGACGAGTAGTGAAGACGCATAAAGGTAACGGTGAAGGGTTACTCGATATCATTTACGTGTTTTATGTGATTTCTAGTATAGAAACCGTATTTAGATTATGATTAGTATGCTTAGGACTTGTGTTGTTGTTGTTGGTTGTTATTAGTTGTTAATTGATATGAGAATTGATGGTTTGTGATGATAAATGAGGATTTTGTTGTTGGTAACTTGTTGGAAATTGATCGTCCCTGAATCCCGTGTGGGACGTAGGCTGCGTTGGGGGACGCAGGCTGCGTCGTGGTGACGCAGGTTGCGTCACTCGCTGCCGACTGAAATTTTTCTGCACTGACCCCTTTTCGTAAAATGATCATATCTCTTTTGTTACTTGCTTGTTTTGGGCGTGTGACATCCCGTTGGAACCGTAAGAGGATAAGCTATCACCTCCATTTAGAATTTCGGCATTTTCATGTCTAGAACTCTAGTTATGACCGTTTGAAGTGGACCCTTGTTTTCGTTTTTCCAAACAACGTTGTTTTGGAGAGGTGATCTATGTTTTTATTCATTATGCTTCATAAACTTGTTCTAATGCTTATGTATCATGTATTGACTCATGTTTATCATATTTAAACTTATATGATTCCCTATTCTCATGTTTTGTGACGGTTTTTGGTATGTTCCCACTTTGAGTCGGTTTTTACAAATGATACGGTTTGAGCACTATTTTGTCTTGTGCTTTGTACTCTCATTCCCTTGGCTACCTCCACGTTCTTAAGGCTGGAATGTCGGAACGAGGAGGTATCCTACTGCTTAAATGCATGTGTTAGTGGGCATACGACGACGTTGTTGGGAGTTGAACGCTTTCGTTGATCGACCCGGCCGTCAAATGTTGTGTACTTGCGAGGTGGTGTTATTTGCATGTAGCGTACTGCTTGTTATGAGGCTTGAGCTCTTTTCCGCCTCTTTCGTGAATTGATCTACCGAATTTGGGGTACTCGGCGTCTTTGTAAGACCGAGTCTTGGATGCGAAATGTTATCGCATGTCGAATCGGAAAATGTGATTCCGAGAATCTGGCCAGGTTTAGACTAGGACCGTATTATTATCGTCGTGCTACCAGGAGGAAATTAGTCTACATATACGAAATGTGCATCGTGTATGAGTTCAGGGAAATGTTTATCCCGTGGATGCCTTTTAATCATACTTGCCATGTACACGATGCTAGTGCGTTTCATTTACCGTGAGAGATGTCGTCTTGTGTCGTCGTTCTTGAATGCGTGATTTCATGATATTATTCATGGTCATTGCATGATTGGGCACGTCAATGTATTGGTTCGTGAATGGATGATAATATGATGGATTTATTCATGATCATCGCATGACTTGGCATGGTTTGTTTGTCGAGTCTCAATCTTATCAAACTTATACCGCTAACGGTGAGATGCAAGCCCTAGTGAGCGTATTCGGTTTGCCTAAGAGTGTCTTTCCCCGAGTCTTTGAATAACATGATGGATTCGGATTTGTATTCCATATGCTCTTATCATTATTTATCGAATTGCCTATTTATTCTTATCGTATCTCACATGTATATTCATATATGCATGATTTTTCTTTTGTATTTCCTTCTATGTACGTTTAATGTGATATGGCTGGGAGAACCCGGAGTTACTCCCCACTGATTGTGGCGTTCATGTTTTTCATGAATGAACAGGTTGCTTGCATGGATGGCTTTTTGCTTATGCTTTTTTGGGTTCGGGTGTGAGCTAGCGGGCGTTGTCCCTGGAAGATTAACCTCTAATCGTTAATTAGCTAGTTTGCTAAACACTTGTTCTTTGTTAACATTTTGAGAGACTCCGTCTCTTTGTTATATTCCGTACTTAGTTTGTAATATTTTGACACTCCTCGTTTTATCTATCTTGCATGTATAAAAGTTTTTAAAATACCGTATTTCCGCAGTTTACTTCACATGCTTGTATGTTTTATATTTCCGCATTCGCGAGGGTTGTCACTGTTGGTATCAGAGCTTTCTCGCTCCCGACGCACACACGTGAACCCTAACTTAAACTACTTGACCTTAAAATAATAAATGAGAGATTGGGTAGAAGTTAAGGACTTTACTTGGTAGTCTATTTGTTTATGCTAATTGATAGGAGTAACTTAATTTGTTTTTGTTTCTTTTGAAGATGGTTAGACCAGGATTAGATGAGAATGTTATGATGGAAGCTCTCATTTAAGTGCTGAATTATCAGCAAGATGCCGCGTTAGCTAATGCCAACCAAGTTCCCCCTAGAAGGGAAGATAACCATCAAGGTGGCTACGCATGGGTAGCTGGGCAGATAGCTAGAAGTAAGATCGTACCATATGGTGGAGAGCCGGATCCTACGGAGTTATTCGATTGGTTCCGTGAGATGGAGAAGCAGTTCGATCTATACCAAGTTCGAGAAGAGGACAACGTGAGGATCGCAAAGCACTTTCTGGTGAGGGAAGCCGACAACTGGTGGGCTATCACAAGTGCCACCGCTGTTCTTGAAGAGGACTTTAACTGGGCTTGCTTAAAAGCTCTCGTGGAAGGGAGATTCTATCCTAAAGAGCTTAAACAACAAAGGCTCAAAGAGTTCATTGACTTTAAACAAGGCAACTTATCAGCTCAAGAGTTTACTACAGAGTTTAATAAGCTTGCGCATTTTGCGCCGCGGCTTATCCGAGATGATGAAGACAGCGCATTCTATTATCGTAACAAGTTGAGTGCCGTTCTTCAAAGTAAAGTGAGGAGGAATACCACCTCCTTTGGAGATTTTTATGATGATGCCTTGTGGGCTGAAAATTCAATGAAAGCTATTAGAGATGAAGCTTTAATGAATAATCCCTCTCCTTCTTATGCTCCTAGGCCGAATGCTTTTGGGAAGAGACCGTTTATTCTGTCTCCTTCAAATTCTTATGCTAGCAAGAGGAGATTCAATCCTCCTTCCAATGCTTATACAAGGAATCCTACTCCTTCTATTCCTAGAGCTACTTCAAATGTGGCTCATAGGCCTTATGCTCCTCAAGCTCAAGCTCAAGGTCGTCAATGTAATCGTTGTAGACAACCACACCACCCCGGTGTGTCTTGTAACAGCCGACCTTATGTGTGCTTCTTTTGTCAAAAGGGTGGTCATCGTTACGAGGATTGCCCCGATCGAAAGTTGCCCCCTCCTCCTCCTAAACCTAAGGGTTCCATCTTTGTCATGAGCCGTGCCGAAGCCGATGCTCATCCCGAGATCATTACGGGTATGTTCTCAATTTTAGCGCAACCGTGTCTTATTCTATTTGATACCGGTGCTTCTATGTCTTTTGTGTCATCGACCTATGCTAGTAAACTATCTATCAAGCCTACATCTTGTGAGGATACTCCCATATCCTTACCATCCGGAGATATTATCTCTTGTTCTACCCTTTATCCAAATGTTCCAATATCTATCGCGGGTTCTAAGTTTCCCGCTAATCTCCGTAAGTTCCCTCTAGGAGAGTTCGATATAATCTTAGGTATTGATTGGCTAGCAATGTATCATGCTAGGTTCGAGTGTCGTGATCAAAAGTTTTATTTAAAGAGTCCTTTAGGAGTTAGAATAACCTATAAGGGATCTCATCCCCGTAAAGGTGTGTCTTTAATTTTCGCTATGAAATTGGTAAGTATGGTTAGAAAAGGTCACCAAGCATTCTTGTGTGTTGTGACTTCTTCAAATACCTCTTTGCCAAGTATTGAAGATGTGCCTATTGTTCGAGAATTCGTTGATGTATTCCCCGAAGATATGCCCGGAATTCCTCCCGAGCGTGATGTTGAATTCTCTATTGATCTTGTTCCTGGTTTTGGTCCAATTGCCAAAGCTCCTTATCGTATGGCTCCGTTTGAATTGAAAGAGTTAAGAAAGCAGCTGGATGATATGATTGAAAAGGGTTTTATTCGACCAAGTGTCTCGCCTTGGGGTGCTCCAGTTCTTTTTGTAAAGAAGAAAGATGGTTCGATGAGGCTTTGCATTGACTATCGTGAATTGAATCGGATTACAATCAAGAATAGGTATCCTTTACCAAGAATTGAAGATTTGTTTGATCAATTAAAGGGTGCTTCTACATTTTCCAAGATTGATTTGAGATCCGGTTATCATCAAATTCCTGTTCGAGATGTTGATATTCCAAAGACCGCTTTTAGTACGAGGTATGGTCATTATGAGTTCAAGGTGATGCCATTTGGATTGACCAATGCTCCTGCTATTTTTATGGATCAAATGAACCGCACATTTAGTGAGTATCTCGACAAGTGTGTGGTGGTATTCATTGATGATATTCTTATTTTCTCCAAGTCTGAAGAAGAGCATGCTATTCATTTGAGGATTATTTTGGGTGTTCTACGTCGTCAGAAGTGGTATGCTAAGTTCTCTAAGTGTGATTTTGGTTACCTAAAGTGTCCTTTCTTGGGCATGTGATTTCTAAAGAAAGGTGTAATGGTGGATCCTTCGAGATTGAGGCCGTTGTGTGATTGGAAGAGTTCGACTGATATTAGAGAGATTCGAAGTTTCCTTGGTTTAGCTGGTTATTACCGAAGATTTGTCAAGGATTTCTCTAAGCTTGCTAGACCGATGACTCAGTTATTGAAGAGGTAAACTAAATTGCCTATGGAATGAAGCTTGTGAGCAGCGTTTCAAGAGTTAAAGAAGAGGTTAACTACCGCTCCGTTGTTGACTTTGCCTGAAGATGGAGTAGACTTTGATGTCTATTGTGATGCTTCTAAAATGGGATTAGGTTGTGTTCTTATGCAAAATAGGAAGGTGGTGGCTTATGCTTCAAGGCAGTTGAGAGTTCATGAAGTGAACTATCCTACTCATGATTTAGAATTGGCCGCCGTTGTTCATGCTTTGAAGGTGTGGAGACATTACCTAATTGGAGTTCATTGTCGTATCTTCACCGATCATAAGAGTTTGAAATACATATTTACTCAAAAAGAGTTGAATATGAGGCAAAGAAGATGGTTGGAATTGGTGAACGATTATATTTTTGAGTTATTGTATCATGAAGGGAAGGCAAATGTGGTTGCAGATGCTCTTAGTAGGAAAGCTTCTCATGCTTTGAATGCTTTGCATGTATTACCTATTGATCTTTGTGCCGAGTTTCGAAGGTTGAGTTTGGAATTCGTAGAGCATGGATTTGTTCATGTTGGTGCTATGATTGCCGAGCCTGTGTTTCTCCGTGAAATTCGCGAAAGCCATGTTGATGATCTTACCTACAAGTCTATCCAAGCCAAACTTCTTGAAGGTAAAGGTAAAGATTTCAAATTTGATAATGAAGGTGTTCTTCGTTTCCATGGTCGTTTATTTGTTCCTAATGCTCTTAATTTGAGGAAGCGAGTTCTTGATGAATCTCACCTTTCCCCTTATTCTATTCACCCCGGAGGTCATAAGATGTACAAGGATTTGAAGCTAAAGTTTTGATGGCCGAACTTGAAGGGTGATGTTGTTTCATATGTTGGAAGATGTCTTACTTGCCAACAAGTGAAGATTGAACACAAGAGGCCCGGTGGATTGCTACAACCTTTGGATATTCCGCTATGGAAGTGGGAATCTAATTCTATGGATTTTGTTATGGCTTTGCCGAGGACCGTTGAAGGTAAAGATGCCGTTTGGGTTGTTGTTGATCGTTTGACCAAGTGTGCTAGATTTATTCCGATCAAAGAAACTTGGAGTTTGGACCGTTTAGCGAAAGCTTATGTGGATGAAATTGTTAGATACCATGGTGTTCCTATGGAGATTATATCCGACCGAGATCCGAGATTCTGTTCGAGATTTTGGAAAGCTTTGCAAGAGGCCATGGGTAGTTAGTTGTTGATGAGTACTGCTTTTCATGCCGCTACGGATGGTCAGACTGAGAGGACTATTCAGACTTTAGAAGACTTGCTTAGGGCTTGTGCTCTTGATTTTCAGTCTAGTTGGGAAAAGAGCTTACCGTTGGTGGAGTTTTCTTACAACAATAGTTATCATGCATCTATCAAGATGGCTCCATATGAAGCTCTTTATGGAAGGAAATGTCGGAGGCCTATATGTTGGAATCAATTGAGTGATGTTCGTGACTTAGGCCCCGATGTTCTTGTTGAGACTATTGATAATGTGAAGGTCATTCGTGATAGAATGAAAGCCGCTCAAGACCATCAAAAGTCTTATGCCGATATCCGAAGAAGGCCGTTAGAATTTGAAGTTGGGGATAAAGTGTTCTTGAAAGTATCTCCAATGAAGGGTGTTAAAAGGTTTGGTGTTAAGGGTAAATTGAGCCCGAAATACATTGGACCCTTTGATATTGTGAAAAGGATTGGTGCCGTTGCTTATAAGTTGGAGTTGCCGCCGAATTTGGCTAAGGGTCATGATGTATTCCATGTTTCTCAATTGAGAAAGTATGTTAGTGATCCAAGCCATGTCTTTCAAAAGGAATTACCCGAGCTTGAACCGAATTTATCCTTTGAAGAGAAGCCGATCCGCATTCTAGATCGCAAGGATAGGAAGTTAAGAAGTAAAGTAGTTCCTTTGGTGAAAATCTTGTGGAGAAGTGCTAATGTCGAAGAAGAGACTTGGGAAACTGAAGCTTCTATGCGTAGTAAATATCCGAGTCTTTTCGAGTAAGGTAATTTTTTCTTTCCCTCAAGTTTCGAGGGCGAAACTTTTTAAAAGGTGGGGTGATTGTAACACCCGGAAATGTACCCTATTTTTCTAGTAAAAATATTTTACGGTTACTTTTCAGTGAATTATAGTTGTAATCGTAAATTTAATTTTCCGAGTCGAATTTAGAATTTTCGAGTTCGTATTTGGAATTTCCGCGAGATTCCATGAGAATCTCGTCTTAAGGCAAGTTTGACTTTTTGTTGACTTTTCCTTACACAACTCACACTCCCTCCCTTAACCTATTTTTCATTCAACACAAACACAAACACATTTCTTCTTCCTTAAGCAAACAAAACCCTTGCCTCCATAATCTTTTCGATCTTAAAATCATCGTAGCTCATTCGTTACTTGCTAGAATTCACGTAAGTTCGTCTCATTCTTCTCCTCTTACCTTCCTCTATCTGTATTGATATTAAAATCATCGTCTTTCTCGCTTTTCAAACTTTCCGTCTTTTTCAAGATGAATTTTATTCATCTTTTATGATCTATTTGTAGGTGGTGACCTCCAAGATCCCGACAAAGACTATTTCCTAATTGAAGAGGAGCTTGACGAGTAGTGACGACGCTTAAAGGTTACGGTGAAGGGTTACTCGATATCATTTACGTGTTTTACATGCTTTATATGCTAGAATTCGTATTTAGAATACGATTAGAAAGCTTAGGATTCATGTTATGGATGATGATTGTTGTTATTTGATGATTGTTGATAGTTATTAGAAATGAATTATGAGAATTGGAAATGATAGGATTGAATTTTTGTTGAAGGCTCTCGGGTGAATTGGTAACACATGTCACGGGCGTGAAATACAAGTCACGGTCGTGACTTGTGCAGTTTTACTGCACTGACCCCTTTTCGTAAAATGATCATATCTCCTTCGTTACTTGCTTGTTTTGGGCTTGTGACCTATCGTTGGAACCGTAAGAGGATAAGCTATCACATAAACTTGGAATTTCTGCATTTGCATATTTAGAACTCTAGTTATGACAGTTTGAAGTGGACCCTTGTTTTAGTTAGTTTCCAAACTTGTTGTTTTGAGATAAGGTTTATGTTTCCTATTTATTATGCTTCTTAAACTTGGTCTAATGCTTATGTATCATGTATTGATTCATGTTTATCATAGTTACATTTATATAATTCCCTATTCACATGTTTTGTGACGGTTTTTGCTATGTCCCACTTTGTGTCGGTTTTTACAAATGATACGGTTTGAGCACTATTTTGTCTTGTGCTTTGTACTCTCATTCCCTTGGCAACCTTCCCGTTCGTAAGTCTGGAATGTCGGAACGGAGAGGTATCCTACTGCGTAAATGCATGTGTTAGTGGGCATACGACGACGTTGTTGGGAGTTGAACGCTATGCGTTGATCGACCCGGCCGTCAAATGTTGTGTACGTGCGAGGTGGTGTTATTTGCATGTAGGGTACCACTTGTTATGTGGCTTGAGCTCTTTTCCGCCTCTTTCGTGAATTATCGACTGAATTTGGGGTACTCGGCGTCTATGATTGACCGAGTCTTGGATGCGAAACGTTTATCGCATGTCGAATCGGAACACGATTTATTCCGAGAGTCTGGCCAGGTTTAGACTAGGACCGTATTATTATCGTCGTCCTACCGGAGGAAATTAGTCTACATATACGAAATGTGATCGTGTATGCGTTCAGGGAAATGTCATCTCGTGGATGCATGTTAATCATACTTGCCATGTACACGATGCTAGTGCGTTTCATTTACCGTGAGAGATGTCGTCTTTAT
Source organism: Heliosperma pusillum (assembly GCA_022085475.1). NCBI lineage: Eukaryota > Viridiplantae > Streptophyta > Magnoliopsida > Caryophyllales > Caryophyllaceae > Heliosperma > Heliosperma pusillum. Next base: position 3,459 of record JAIUZE010071499.1, on the reverse strand, counting down.
GTTGTCGTACTTGAATGCGTGATTTCATGATTTATTATTCATGATCATTGCATGACTTGGCATGGTTTGTTTGTCGAGTATCAATCTTATCAAACTTATACCGCTAACGGTGAGATGCAAGCCCTAGTGAGCGTATTCGGTTGCCTAAGAGTGTCTTCCCCGAGGCTTTGAATCACATGATGGATTCAGATTTGTATTCTAATGCTCTTATCACCTTATCGAAGTGACCTAATCCTATTCTTATTGTAACTCACATGTATATCTATATATGCATGATTTAACTTTTGTATTTCCTTATATGTACGTTTAAGGTGATATGGCTGGGAGAACCCGGAGTTACTCCCCACTGATTGTGGAGTTCATGTTTTTCATGAATGAACAGGTTGCTTGCATGGATGGCTTTTTGCTTGACTATTTTGGGTTCGGGTGTGAGCTAGCGGGCGTTGTCCCTGGAAGTTTCACCTCTAGACGATTTTAGCTAGTTTTGCTAAAACACTTGTTCTTTGCTAACATTTTGAGAGGACTCCGTCTCTTTGTTATATCGTACTTAGTTTGTAATATTTGAACTCCTCGTTTTATCTATCTTGCATGTATAAAAGTTTTTAAAATACAGTATTTCCGCAGTTTACTTCACATGCTTGTATGTTTTATATTTCCGCATTCGCGAGGGTTGTCACACACCCACTATGTCAAGACATCCCCATGAATGCAAAATCCCGACAATAAATTATGATTCATTAGCTTAAAAGAACTACAATATAGGAAATGCAAGGAGGAATGACATTATGCGAAAGACAAATGGGTGGACCCAACATCAAACTTTTACTTTCAATTTTTAAATTTTTAGATTAGATTTCTCATAACTAGACTCACTAAATCCCTCCCCCAAGCTAGAACACACATTGTCCTCAATGTGTGACACAAAGATGGACAAACAAAAACCAACAAGGGGAGATGGGATGACACATGCGGAAATAAAGGAAAGAAATTAAAGAAAGCATACTAAAGTGTAGAAGCCTCCCCCAAGTTAGCTTGAAAACGGGGTAGTCCAATACAAGTAGCAAAGTACCTGCAAAAAACAAGCTACTACAAACTAAAGCAAACTAAATGTCTAAATGTCTAACTATTACAACCAAATTGAAATTGCAATTGTCCAAAAACGGTAAATTGACAAAAACTAATTTTTTCTAATGAGCATCTTTTGTCCTCTAAAAAGCATGTCAACGTCCTTAGAAGTTGATCATATTCCTGCGCATGAGCAATACAAAAGCAAATGTAAGAAATTGATAAGATATAAGCATGAAAGATCAAAGGTAAGGAAGGATAAATCTTATCAAAATGCACATTAGAGAATTCAAAGAGAACCACCGTACTACTCCACTCGTCAGCAAGAGATGGAGCATCATGCTTAAGACCATAAAATAAACCATTAGTGCACAAATTATCATTATAAATGGTCTCAAATTGGTGGTATGAAAACTCAAGGTGGTAGGACTCATCAAAAGTTGGAGGTTCATCCCACTTAACCTCTAAATTAGTAGCACTAAGTCTTCCATCAACCTTAAATGGATCAACTATATCCCATGTAAAAGGATTTGCAAAGGTTTCAAATGACTCGGGCAAAACCTCATCCCTTTTATTACAAACGGGCCCAACATCATCCATGGTAAGTGTGTCATCTACTACAAGGTCAATGGCATCAACATGTGTCCTTAAATGGTCAATTAGAATGATACTAGAGGGACTTTCAAGAGAGAAAGTAGGACCATCATCATCGTCATCCAATAATTCAAAATCATTAGGGAGAAAAGACTCACATTTGGAGGGTGGAAGAGCACAAGTAGTGATCGATCGCGAAATTTCTTCAAGCATTTGTTGGCAACAAACCAGACGCGCATGGCGTTCCTCTTCGCGTTGGGCTAGCATTTGTTGCATTTGTTGACAACAAGCAAGAATCGCATAACATTCCTCTTCGAAACCCGGCAAGGAAGGTTGTTGGCAAGCTACATATTGACATTAGGAAGCCATGAAATTAAAGAATTCCAAAGCTCATCCCCTCTCTTGTAGTAGACACAACCACAACTCATGTAAAGAGCCAATTCTCGTGTCTCAAAATCCATGATATCAAGTAGAACTTGACCCATGTAATACCAATCAATGATTTGTCCGAGGGACATGAGATAATTACCATAGTTATAAAACCGGTTAAGATAGTCATAAAAAGGCTCATCCTTGTGTTATGGGTATCGGAATCCATAGTTATTCATTATGTAAGGCCAAAATTAGATAGTTTCAATACCTGAAAAAGGAACTAATACTACAAGGAAACTGTGAGAATAGTCTTAAGGAACAAGTGTTCCTCGAGACAAAAGAAAACAAGATAAAATTCAACAACTAATAGCAAACAAAACCGTACTCCCCGGCAACGGCGCCAAAATTTGATAGGCTATCGCACACCTAATCAAAGATAAATACCCTAGACACAAATGAATGTAGTAATAGGGGTCGAACACAAGGAGACGGGAGTTGCTATACAAGTTGTTATGGGGTGAATTCTATCAACGTCGGTTATCGATTGGTTTGTGGGTTTATGAAACAACATTAATAATAAAGGAAGAGTCTAGGGAGGTCGGGTCACACATGCAAATTATGTAAATGCTCAAGTAAAACTAGGAAACTGATGATAACGATAATTGTTTAGGCTAAAGACACTCACCTCTCGATATTAGTGTCAACCATAGATCGGGTCCTAACGAACTCTCGCTTTGGCTAGGTCGATATACTAACAGATGCTTATTCAAATTCAATTCTGTGCCTCTCGACTTATAGAAAGAATTAACGAATATAATCAAGGATTGTGATCAATAATCAAAGACTAACAATACAATGCAAGCATGTGATAGAAACAACTATTTGATATCATAACATCTCATTTCAACAATTTCAAATATTATTTATGCATGGCTTCCCTAATTCCCTAGACAAACTAACTACTCTTGCATAATGATAACTAATCTAATGACAAATGATAAGTAAACATGATAACTAACTAATAATGGAATTGATAAAGGAAATAACAAAACAATACAAGAAATAGAATTACCTCAACAAAGGAAATGAAACTTGGAATTGAAGAACACAATGGAACTAATTAACTTGCAAATGAACTTGTAATATAAATTGAAATACTTAAATGTAACAACTAATGGAAACTAAACTATTCTAAACCTAAGCTAATGACTAATGACATTATGTAAAAGAGTGTTTGTAGAGTGTAGAATGATGTACAAGACGATGAGAAAGATTTCCCTAAGTGTCGAGATCCCTCTCCTTTATATAGGGAGAGAGACTTGAAACGTATGCACTCACAGAGCCCAAACCCCGATCGGGGAATGGAAACCCCGATCGGGGTTTCACTAATCCAGCTACAATTGCTTAATTACTCCATTAAATGCTTGA
>JAIUZE010071498.1:0-32024 GCA_022085475.1 Heliosperma pusillum | reverse complement strand
CAACAAGATGGACGTTAACTAGGCTGAGAATGGACCAATTATTAAATCTTGGATGGAAATTTCTTTTACCTATTTCTTTAGGTAATCTATTATTAACAACTTCTTCCCAACTCCTTTCATTATAAAAAAAAGATAATATTTAATACTCACTAGAATTTTTTTTGTCTGAAACAAGAGAAAGAAACAAAATATTATTTTTTTATTACTATATGTTCCCTATGGTAAACGGGTTCATCAATTATGGTCAACAAACAGTACGCGCGGCAAGGTATATAGGTCAAGGGTTTATGATTACCCTGTGACACCCTCAAATTTGCGGAAAGAAAAAAAAATTATTTAAATACATAAACGAAATATAATAATACATAACGAAGGTGTCATAACATAAAAAGGTCATTACAAAACTAAAATACTATTATACAAAATAAATCTACAAGACGGGAGACATATCTCCCGTATAAATACGGAAATAAAAGTGTATACAATAATATACAAACTATGAACCGAATATAGGTCCAAGGTAAATACTTCGCTCGCTAGCTCGTCCATGTACCCCAAATATGCAACACCACCTGTTCGACCGCATTAAATATAAACACGGAAGCCACAGTCAGTGGGAGTAACTCCGAGTTCTCCCAGCCACGAAATGTCGAGTTTAATGAAACATGAAAAACATAAAAGCAATGTATATAGAAAATACAAAACCTTAACATAGATGATATGGTTTTCATGTTATGAAACAGTTAACTAACATATAACCTATCATATGAAAGCTATCATGTGAATCCGATGATAAAATATAACTCGAGGTAGGGAAGCTGGTATGCTGGCTCAGCGGTTACCAAGTAACATGGCCCTGATACACTCAAACCCTAAAATCAAACACGTAATCAGTGAATCAGTTAACAACCGTTAATCCAAACTCTATCACTCCTAGCCGGCTTGCATCTCACCTTCTAGAACTCATAGAATCATACATACATGAAAGACCAATACGTCTACAAACAGGCATAAGTTCTTAGCACGGCCAATAGTCGACTTCTGTAACTCGAGGCTATACCACAAGGTAGGAAAACATCCTAGTCCTAGACTGATCAGACCTAGCGACAACAGCTATTCCATTCCCCGTCCCATGACATAACCGTCTATGAGAAACTCTACTAGGCGAACCCCTAAGCAGAGATGACTAGTACTTAAGCTGGCTCCCTTCCCAAAGCGGAACTCTTAGGACGCCATGCCCCGGCTTGGAGATAAGCCCCCCAGGCCGTGACACAAAAGCTATAAAGCGGTGAACATATACTCGTTAAAGATAGTAAGGCCTATCAATGTCATGGTCCAAGATACTCATTTAGAATTAGAATGGTCAAGACGCCATATACTCATAATTCTCTATGGGTACTTAGTCAACACGACACCAACCATATAATTAAACAGTCACGGAAAAACATCCTATCATGTGACTATTTGCATATAAATAATAATCAAATATCATATCGCCTCATATCTACTAAGGCTAATTCAATATTTAAATACAACCTTACTTGAAGACAAATCCCCGACCCGAGTCCCGCGACGGGTCATCAGTCAAATCGGGGCTGACTAGATCTTAGTTTGACCAAACCCGTTGGATCAAACCGGCTAGAAACAGAGTCTTTATCACATAGACATAAAATCAACATAATCATTACATGTTATTTTAATAAAACTTCTAACATGTGAATTAGATTATATTATACCCAAAACCCCGTTTGACTTAAAGGATATTAAATTAAACTACGGTCTCGTCTTATAAGTTCTAACATGTGAGAAATAATAATTTAATGAAAAACCTTTTTAATTAAATATTTTACTTATTAATATTTCTCGCTTGCTAATTATTACAAAACGCGATAAAAATGACGATAACTCAAAAACCGTCACAAGTCCCAAAGTGGGACCCACGGGCTGAATTGGGCTGACCTGGACACGGGCCTGACTGGGCCCCACGGCCTGATTTGGCCAAAAATGGTTGTTTTGCCTAAAAATTCTAAAACCGCTTCCTAATATTTTCCCGCATGCTTAACATATTTAAAACCCGTCAAAACAACAATTAAACAATCAAACATCGACACAACCCAAAGACCAAGACCCGGACCCACAATGGACCAACCCAGACCGGGTCTGAACCGGCCTGGACCGGTCTGGTTGGTCCGGTTCACCTCCCCTCTACACGGTTCCCAAACAACAACATCCATCAAAATATTGCCAACATGTTTTAATCATCAAACAACTATTTTAACCACCATCATACAAAAATCATGATTAAAAATAATTCATCCCAAAATCATCAAGAACACTTAACATATTAAAATTTCCTAAACAACATAAAAATTCCATACAACTTAAAAATCATCAAGAATCATAAAACATCATAAAAATTCCATACAACATAAAAATCATCAAAAATCATAAAACAACATAATAATTACTACTTAACATATTACTAACTAAAAATCCATAAATCAATAAAACATGAACCAAAAATAAAGATGAACCAAAATCCAAATAAAATAAAACTAAAGGCTATATTACTAACTCAAATCCTAAATTACCATAACATGAACATAAACTAAAAACCCATGTGACATTAATTCGTCGAGTAAAACGGAATTGTTACCTTAGCTAGCCAAAATAATTAGCACCAAAATAATAATAAGAAATATATAATAAGAAACCCTCCTACTAATCTTCACCCAAAATATACGAGTCTCCAAACTCGTCTTCAAAATCTTCCCGTATAAGAAATAACAAGAAAACATTATTAGAACTAAAAATATGAATTTCCATAATTAAAGTGTTGAAAATGATCTTGACGGAATTGAAATATAACCGTACGTGAAGATGAGGAGCGAAGAAGAGAGTCTAGAAATATAAATTAGGATGGATTTAATTAAGAAACGAAGATTTTATAAAGGTTTTGCTCAAGAACGATGAAGAACGATTGATGAACGACGAAGAACACGAAGAACGATTAACTAAAGTGATGTTTTGATCTTTATTTGAGTTGTTGTAAAAATGAAAAGTTGTTGGTGAGTGGAGAGTGGGTTGAGCCGTGTAGATATAGGCCAAATAAAGATGTCGAGTTTTGAAATTGTTGTTACGTAATTGACTCGCGTTTAATAATTATTTTACGGTAAACGATTTAACGATAAAGTTAATTATACCAAATATCAAGATATTATGATATATTAATCAAAAGAAATGAAAATATCAAGATCTATTAGAGCACTAAAGTAGCCGTGTGATATGGTGAGGATTCGGTCTGTTTTTGCTCGATTTGCGTAATTTTCGTTGACGGATCGATAAAGTAAATAAATATCTAAATATTTTGATTAGTTTAATCAAAATAAATAAAATATCTAATGGTGAGTGGAAAGCGATGACATCAACGTGTGACTCATGCCAAAGTCGAGTTTCGATTTTGTTGCGCGCATTACGATGCGTCGGGAATAGTTAAATGACGTTCGATTAAAAATCGTAAAATTTATTCTTTAAATTCCGAATAAATTCAAAATAATTATATTAAATTATGATAAATCCTAATAAATCTTAATAAAAATAAATCAAAAATATAATTTTTTTAAATAAAATTTCGGTCTTCAAAATCGCAAGACGAGTCGGGAAAAGTCAACGAAAGTCAAAGTTGACTGAAAAGTCGAGAAAAGTCGAATATGACTTAAAAGTCAAGAAAAGTTTATGACGACTTAAAAATAAATAAAAAGTCAATGACGACTTTGAAAAGTCAAGAAAAAGTCAAAGACGGTTTAAAAGTCAAGAAAAGTCAAAGATGACCAAAAACGGTCTTTTCATGAAATCTCACAAAAATTCCAAATATGAACGCGGAATTTCAAAATACGACTCGGAACAAAAATTCCTATATTAAAAACTTAAGTTCTACTGAAAAGTATCCATAAGCTATTGCTTAAGCAAATTGGGTACTTTTCGGGTTGTTACAACCCTATCTCATGCCAACCGTTTACCTGTAACTATTCAATATCCTTATGAAAAATTGATAACCTCAGAGCGGTTTCGTGGTCGAATACACTTTGAGTTTGATAAATGTATTGCTTGTGAAGTATGTGTTCGTGTATGTCCGATAGATTTACCTGTTGTTGATTGGAAATTGGAAACGGATATTAGAAAAAAACGATTGCTTAATTACAGCATTGATTTCGGAATCTGTATATTTTGTGGTAATTGTGTTGAGTATTGTCCAACAAATTGTTTATCAATGACTGAAGAATATGAGCTTTCTACTTATGATCGTCATGAATTAAATTATAATCAAATTGCTCTGGGTCGTTTACCAATAACAATAACTGATGATTACACAATTCGAACTATTTTGAATTCACCTCAAACAAAAGATAAATCTCGAGATTAAAAAACACTTCCTAATTACTAAATAACTCAATTTTTAACGTCCCTTTTTAAATACTAAATTTAGTATAAAATATAAATAGTGAAAATAAATTCAAAAATATTTTTGTTTTCTTGGTCAAAAATTAAAAAATCTAACTAATCAATATTCTATTGATTGGTGAAAATAAAAAAGTGTATTAAAAATCTGCTTACTGTAATGGTTTTAAATAGTTATCATTTCGAACTACTTTATTAGTTACAAAAAAACAGAAAAAATGCAATGGGTCCAAAAATTTTACTCAAAAAAAGGAGTATACATTAGGATTTAACAATTAGTAAAGGCACGAATCTTTGTTCCTGTTCAATTCAATAAGATCATGAAACATTATGATTTTTTTATCTCTTTTTTTATATAATATAATGGATTTACCTGGACCAATACATGATTTTCTTTTAGTCTTTCTGGGAATAGGTCTTATATTAGGGGGTCTAGGGGTAGTATTATTTAACAATACAATTTTTTCTGCCTTTTCATTGGGGTTGGTTCTTGTTTGTATATCTTTATTCTATATTCTCGCCAATTCGCAGTTTGTAGCTTCTGCACAACTCCTTATTTATGTGGGAGCTATAAATGTTTTAATAATATTTGCTGTAATGTTTATGAATGGGCCAGAATATGGCACAAATTTACATCTGTGGACTGTTGGGGACAACATTACTTCGTTGATTTGTACAAGTATTTTTTTTTTTTTTATTATTATTACTCTAAATACCTCATGGTATGGTATTATTTGGACTACAAAATCAAACCAGATTCTAGAACAAGATTTGATAACTACTAGTCAACAAATCGGAATTCATTGATCAACAGATTTTTTTCTCCCCTTTGAACTTATTTCAATAATTCTTTTAGTTGCTTTAATAGGCGCAATTGCTATCGCGCGTCAATAATTCATTTTTAAAACTAGCAAAAAAGGAGTATTTTATCATATCCATTTACATTAAATTCTATTCGGATTCGTTTATAAACTTTTAATTTTATTTCTTATTATCAACATCTTTTTTTGCTTTAAATTTTTTAAATTTTATTTGAACTTATCGCATTCTAGTAAATTAAATGGGTTTAATTGTTGTTCAGATTGAAATGCCTATAAATTTATATTGATAAGGAGTTGATCAATGATGCTCGAACATGTACTTGTTTTGAGTTCTTATTTATTTTCTATCGGAATCTTTGGATTAGTCACGAGTCGGAATTTAGTTCGGGCTCTGATGTGTCTTGAACTTATATTGAATGCAGTTAATCTAAATTTTGTAACATTTTCTGATTTTTTTGATAGTCGCCAATTAAAGGGAAATATTTTCTCAATTTTTGTTATAGCTATTGCAGCCGCTGAAGCAGCTATTGGGCTTGCTATTGTTTCTTCAATTTATCGTAACAGAAAATCAACTCGTATCAATCAATCGAATTTATTGAATAAATAGTCTTTTTTTTATTCTCTATATTATTCTAAATATATTATATATAAATAGAAATTATAATTTGAAGTTCTATTTAGAATCGAACTTTAAGGTAAAAATTTAAATTTCAAATGTAAGAAGTCAAAGTATTTTGGACCCGGTTTATATTTATTTTAATAAGTCGCCAATCCAAGCCAGAAGTAAATAGCTTAAAAAAATTCTGGGAAATCATTGATTCGTCTGGTATTTTTATATTTACTTTATTATAATTATAACTAGAGATAACTAGATCGAAAATTCAACTTAATGAAATTAAAAAAATTAAAGATCCTATGTCACATTCAGTAAAGATTTATGATACATGTATAGGCTGTACTCAATGTGTTCGAGCTTGCCCCACGGATGTATTAGAAATGATACCTTGGGACGGATGTAAGGCTAAACAAATAGCTTCCGCCCCAAGAACTGAGGACTGTGTTGGTTGTAAGAGATGTGAATCCGCTTGTCCAACAGATTTTTTAAGCGTTCGAGTTTATTTATGGCATGAAACAACGCGGAGTATGGGTCTAGCTTATTGATACGTTCCAGAAAATTTCATTTGAATCCATTTATTTTATTCAACTTGGATTTTTTTACTGAGAAAAACCCGCACTTAATTCCATGCATATTGGTATATATGTTCCATAATAATAATAGAAAATTTTTTTGAATTTTTTTTATAGTCATCTTTATTTTGAAAGAAATCTATTAAAAATCACGATATATAATAACATTAAATTAATATACATAGATATTTAATTTTTTTAATATTCAAATCAAGAAGTTCTTATTGGTCAAATATAAAATTTGTTAATAAAAATGACTACTTAGTTTTTAGTAAAAAATTTTGACTATATAAAATAAATAAAATGAAGGAAAGAAGATAAAAAAAATTTTTATATTAAAATCATTTCGAATCCGTCTTTAGACTATAAAAATTAATTACTAAAGCTCTAATGATACAAACAAATTAGTTTATTCTAAAATAAGTTAGGAATTATTAACCCGTTGTACACAAAAAATTTTTATTCTTTTGCAGTCTAAATACAAAAAAATAAAGAAAAAGTCTTTATGTTTTCAACAAACTAAAGTAAACTTTTTCAATTAAGATTAAGTAAGTAGTGGATTTTCAAATTTGTCGGCGTGTTTTATATAGATTTTAGTCATTAATTACTAAGAATTTGGAATTTCAGATGAATTTATTTATTAATAGTCTCTGGATCATAGAATAGTTTGTTTCTACTAATCACCCATATTATTATTTAATAAATAATTTATAATTTTTGTTTTTCTGCTTCTGTACTACTCTTGGTCTAGTCATTGTATCCCGCTCAATTTTAAGGGGCATGCAAAAAACGATAATAAATCTCGTCGTTAATTTTTTTAATAATTTATTTTTAATAAAAAAGAAAGTAATATAATTATAATAAATACTTATCAGTTTTTAATCGGAGGTAAACTTTATGAAAAGAAAAAAGAGAAAAGATGATGTATATGCTTTAGGCCAATATATATCTATGTCGGCTCACAAAGCACGAAGAGTAATTGACCAGATTCGCGGGCGTTCCTACGAGGAAACACTTATGATATTAGAACTCATGCCCTATCGTGCATGTTATCCCATTTTTAAATTGATTTATTCTGCAGTATCAAATGCTAGTCACAATAAAGGTTTCAACAAAGCCGATTTAGTCATTTTTAAAGCCGAAGTTAACAAAGGAACTACCATGAAAAAATTAAAACCTCAAGCCCGAGGACGTAGTTATCTGATAAAAAGACCAACTTGTCACATAACTATTGTATTAAAAGATATAACCTACTATGGAAACATAGAAGAATGTATACGAAGTTTATCTAAAACTAATCAACACAAAGTCTTGCTCACTCCAGCATTTGTCGAATACCTGGATTTTTTTTTGAAGTAAGTATGATGGGGTAATATGGGACAAAAAATAAATCCACTTGGTTTCCGACTTGGTACAAACCAAAGTCATTATTCCCTTTGGTTTGCACAACCAAAAAACTATTCTGAAGGTCTACAAGAAGATCAAAAAATACGGGATTATATAAAAAATTTTGTACAAAAAAATACAAGAGCAGCGTCGGGTGTCGAAGGAATTGCACGTATAGAAATTCAAAAAAGAATTGATCTGATACAGGTAATAATCTATATGGGATTCCCAAAGTTATTAATAGAAACTAGACCACGAGGAATCGAAGACCTAAAAATAAATGTACAAAAAAAATTAAATTGTGTGAGCCGAAAACTCAACATTGCTATTTCACGAATAGCAAAACCTTATGGGCACCCTAATATTCTTGCTAAATTTATAGCTGGCCAATTAAAGAATAGGGTATCATTTAGAAAAGCAATGAAAAAGGCTATCGAATTAACCGAACAAGCAGATACAAAAGGAATTCAAATACAAATAGCAGCCGGATCGATGGAAAAGAAATTGCACGTATCGAATGGATAAGAGAGGGAAGGGTTCCCCTACAAACCATTCGCGCGAAAATTAATTATTGTGCCTATACCGTTCGAACTATTTATGGAATCTTAGGTCTAAAAATTTGGATATTTATAGACGCGAAATAATAATAGGACTTTACTTAGCTTTCTTTTTAAGTTTAAGAATGAAACAGAAAATAACAACTTTTTCCTTTTTTTTTTTACATCAAACTAGTTATAATTTAAAATCTCACAAGGTTAAATAAAATTTTAATTCATTTTTTTTGCTCAAATTGCTATGCTTAGTGTGTGACTCGTTGGTTTTTGCTAGAATTAAGCCTAAAAAGGTAAGAACCCATAAAATGACATATGAACTAATAATGAATACTGAATTAACTATAAAAAACTAATAACCAACTCATCGCATCACATTATCTGGATCCAAAGAAACAGTCAAGATATGCTTTTTTAATCCTATCGTTGCAGCAACTGAATTCTTGTTAGCAAAAAAAAATATGATGAATTTTAAGCAAAAATAAAGGATACGGATAAATAGAAAGGTGAGAAAAAGAAAAAAGGAGTATAAATATAAAAGATATATATGATTCCGATATAATATGTACGGTCTTTGAAACATCTCATAAACGACAATAATGTAATAAAGCGTTAATACAGATTCCCGAAAAAATTTATGAGATGAATCTTTTCATAGAAAAATCTCGTATGAGCTTCAAGCCAAAAAAGACTAAGAGGGTTGGCTCAATAACTACTTTCAGTAATAGTTAGCTCCGCTGTCGAATTCAGGCCTAAGCATTAATCAAGAAGCGGTGGGAACGACGGAACCCATGAATAAATTGAAAATGAATCCTGATTATTCAGTGGGAAGGATGGCGGAATGAACCGGAAATAAATTCCTATTTTATGAAAAATGATAAACTAACTCTACAAGTACAATTGAAATAGAGACTGAAAGAGTAAATATTCGCCCGCGAAAACGAAAATATATATTATATATATAATATTTAATCCCTAAAAATAGCTTTATTCAGTGGATTATTTCGTGTATATATTAATTTTATCTCTTCTTAATTTAAAATTATTCATTCGCGAGGAGCCGGATGAGAATAAAATATCACGTCCAGTTCTGTAGTAGAGATGTAATTACTAAAATAATCATCAACTATAACCCCAAAAGAACCAGATTCCGCAAACAACATCGAGGAAGACTGAAGGGGGTATCTTATCGAGGAAATAATATTTGTTTTGGAAGATAGGCTCTTCAGGCACTCGAACCCTCTTGGATCACATCTAGACAAATAGAAGCGGGGAGGCGAACAATGACACGAAATGCACGCCGCGGGGGAAAAATATGGGTACGTATTTTTCCAGACAAACCGGTTACAGTAAGGCCTGCGGAAACCCGTATGGGTTCGGGGGAAGGATCTCCCGAGTATTGGGTAGCTGTTGTCAAACCAGGTCGAATCCTTTATGAAATAAGCGGGGTAGCAGAAAATATAGCCCGAAGGGCTATCTCAATAGCGGCATCTAAAATGCCTATACGAACTCAATTTATTATTTCAGGATAGGGATGTAGAACCAAAGTAACTCGATCTTATTTTTTGACAAATAATATTTCTTTTTAGTCCTTTACAGCTATTTTTGAAGTAAAAGAACAAATAAAAAATATGATTCAACCTCAGACCTATTTGACTGTAGCAGACAACAGTGGAGCTAAAAAATTGATGTGTATTCGAATCATAGGAGCTAGCAATCGTCGATATGCTCGTATTGGCGATGTTATTGTTGCTGTGATCAAAGAAGCAATACCCAATTCGCCCTTAGAAATATCAGAAGTAATAAGAGCTGTAATTGTACGTACCTGTAAAGAACTCAAACGGGACAACAACGGTATAATAATAAGATATGATGACAACGCTGCAGTTATCATTGATCAAGAAAGAAATCCAAAAGGAACTCGAGTTTTTGGCGCAATTGCCCGCGAATTGAGACAAAACTTTACGAAAATAGTTTCATTAGCTCCTGAGGTATTATAAGAATTATAAGAATAATAAATAAAGAGGATATTTGAATGAGATAATAGACTGTCTATCACGTATATACCTTTCGTTTTAAATTTATTAATTTTGTAATTCCTAACAGAAAATAAAAGAAAAAACTAAGAAAAAACATGTTGATTATATACAAATTTGGAGACACCGCGAATTTTAGTTAATTATGGGTAGGGACACTATTGCTGATATAATAACCTCGATACGAAATGCTGACATGAATAAAAAACGAACAGTTCGTATAGCATCGACTAACATCACCGAAAACATTGTTAAAATACTTTTACGAGAAGGCTTTATTGAAAACGTGAGAAAACATCAAGAAGGAAACAAATACTTTTTGGTTTTAACTCTGCGACATAGAAGAAATAGGAACGGGCCATATCGAAATACTTTATATTTAAAAAGAGTTAGTCGACCGGGTCTACGAATCTATTCTAACTCTCAAGGTATTCCTAGAATTTTAGGCGGAATGGGAATTGTAATTCTTTCTACCTCTCGCGGTATAATGACAGATCGGGAGGCTCGACGAGAAAGAGTTGGGGGAGAAATTTTATGGTATATATGGTAATCTCTCTAATATCTAAATTAGATCAAAAATGGCTTATCTTATAATATTTTTTGTGAACAAAAAAGACAAAAGACAGGTTATCTAATATCTCTACTCTATTAGTTGATATGGTTTTGCCTGGAATGAAAGAACAAAAAACCATTCTTGATGATTACTGAATCACTCCCTAACGGTATGTTCTAGATTCTTTTTATTTAATTTCAGAAAGGATACGACGTAGTTCTATACAGAAAACCCTATCAAGGGATAGGGTTAAGATTGAAATAAGTCTTTATGATTGAACCATAGGTCATTGATAAATTTGAAAAACTCTGCGCTAAGGATTCACATGATTAAGTGGTTTTTCAACCTCAACACTTCTTCTCTCGAGAGTACAATTCAAGATTTCAAATATCAAGAAACTTATTTTCTTCCACAAACTAGATTCAAAGTTAAAAGTAAGGAATGACAAAAAGAATGACAAATATGAAAATAAGGGCTTCTGTTCGTAAAATTTGTGAAAAATGTCGTCTGATCCGCAGACGGGGACGAATTATAGTAATTTGTTCTAACCCAAAACATAAACAACGACAGGGATAATACTATACTAAAAGTATTAAAAGGTGCTGTCTTGAGTAATGTAAAAAAATAACGAATTTGTTTTGACATGAAATGGATATATCCATATATCTCTGACGCATATTTATGAAATGATAAAATATGGCAAAACCTATACCCAAAATGGGTTCACGTAGAAATGGACGTATTAGTTCACGTAAAAGTGCACGTAAAATACCAAAAGGCATTATCCATGTTCAAGCAAGTTTCAACAATACTATTGTAACTGTTACAGATGTACGGGGTCGGGTTATTTCTTGGGCTTCCGCGGGTACTTGTGGCTTCAAAGGTACAAAAAGGGGGACACCGTTTGCGGCTCAAACCGCGGCGCTAAATGCTATTCATACAGTGGTCGATCAGGGCATGCAACGAGCGGAAGTCATGATAAAAGGTCCCGGTCTCGGAAGAGATGCAGCATTACGAGCTATTCGTCGAAGTGGTATATTATTAAGTTTCGTGCGGGACGTAACCCCTATGCCACATAATGGCTGTAGGCCTCCTAAAAAAAGACGTGTGTAAAAAAAAGTATTGAAAAAATTTCAAGAGAAATAAATGATTCAAAGATATTTATAATATTCCTATGGTTCGAGATAAAATAAGAGTATCGACTCGGACACTTCAGTGGAAGTGTGTTGAATCAAGAACAGATAGTAAATGTCTTTATTATGGACGCTTTATTCTTTCTCCACTTCTGAAAGGGCAAGCTGACACAATCGGCATTGCAATGCGAAGAGCTTTACTTGGAGAAATGGAAGGAACATGTATTACACGCGTAAAATCTGAGAAAATACCACATGAATACTCTACCATCATAGGTATTCAAGAATCAGTCCATGAGATTTTAATGAATTTGAAAGAAATCATATTGAGAAGTAATCTATATGGAACTTGTGAAGCATCCATTTGTGTTAGGGGCCCTAGGTGCGTAACTGCTCAAGATATTATTTTACCGCCTTATGTCGAAATAATTGACAATACACAACATATAGCTAGCTTGACAGAACCAATTGATTTGTGTATTGGATTACAACTCGAGCAAAATCGAGGATATCATATTAAAGCGCCCACTAACTTTCAAAACGGAAGTTATCCTATAGATGCTCTATTCATGCCTGTTCGAAACGTGAATCATAGTATTCATTCTTATGGAAATGGGAATGAAAAACAAGAAATACTTTTTCTCGAAATATGGACAAATGGGAGTTTAACTCCGAAAGAAGCACTTTATGAAGCCTCCCGGAATTTAATTTATTTATTTATTCCTTTTCTACATGCGGAAGAAGAAAATTTAAATTTAGCGGACAATTAACAAAAAGTTTCTTTACCACTTTTGACTTTTCACGATAGATTGACTCAACTCAGGAAAAAAAATAGTATTAAAATCTATTTTTATTGACCAATTAGAATTGTCACCTAGGATTTACAATTGCCTAAAAAAGTCCAATATACATACATTAGTAAACCTTTTGAATAACAGTCAAGAAGATCTTATTAAAATTGAACATTTTTACATGGACGACGTAAAAAAAATATTGGACACTCTTGAAAAACATTTTGGAATTGATTTACATTTACAACAAAAAAACGCAAAATAAAAAATAAAATTTAATTTTACAGAAGCAATAAATAATTTAATTTAATAGATAGATGTATCTAGGGAAAATTCACCTTGAAGCGACTACTCCCTAGATACACATGTTGTGTTGTGCTATTTCTTATTACTTTTGATTGATGTATCAGTTCATCGAGATCCAAGCCTAATCACGATGTTATTTTCTTGTTCTTGTATGGGCCTTTTAAATTAATTCTTTTAGGTTTATGCTCTACTCCGGGTAAATATATGCCCGATTTCTATTTGCACATATAGGACAAATTTTTCCAATACCGCTAGGACAAATTTTTCCAATACCGCATTTGTTTTTTTTTTTTATCTTTTCTTTCGTCAAATTAAATATTCAACATATTTTTTACTGTTTTTGAGTGATTAAGAAAAAAATACCGTTTGTTTATTCTATAAATTTTAATTTAAAATAAAAAAGTTAGTTCAAAGTTAACGTAAATAAAATTTATAATACAAGTAATAATCTTCAATATATTCCCAATTTGAATTGGGTTTTTAATAAACGGAGCCTGGATACTTCATTTTTTTGGTCCAACCGAGCCAACCATAAATTAGTTTCATTTATAATGTTAATCTGAATCCTCCTAAAACTCAAAACAGGATCTAATTGCCTTTCACGCTCCAAATTTATTATGATTCAATTAATCTTTCTTGGGCGAAAGGGAGGATATCTCAATTGGGAGAGAGAACGGGGAAATCCCATATGACCCAATATATCTCACAAGTCGCACTATACGTCAACCCAAGATGCATCTTCCTCTCCAGGACTTCGAAAGGGAACTTTTGGAACACCAATAGGCATAAAAATTTTTTTTTTAAGTATTATGGTTCACTTTGATGTGGAAACGTAATAATAGAATTATTATCTTCATAATATCAATTTTGATATCATATGTTATGTATAGATCATAAAAGTTTAGTTTAAAATGAAGACAGAATAGAAAAAATAAAGGAATTTTCTTAGGAATATAACCTTCCAATAATCATCAAGTAGCAAAGTATTTACGGATACAAGATGGTATCAACTTCCCATTGCGTATCGATACTTATCGGATATAGAATAGATTTGTTTCTCTTTGTTCCTACAAACGTAATTGTTCTATTATTATCACCAGAATAGAACAAATATGAACCCTTTTTCCGAGATAATCCATTGAACAAAAGGGGTGCATTGCATAATCACAGTCTTTTCTACTGCAATAAAGTTACATAGTGTCATTTTTCTTTGAGTTAAAGGGGTATTTCCATGGGTTTGCCTTGGTATCGTGTTCATACTGTCGTATTGAATGATCCCGGCCGGTTGATTTCTGTCCATATAATGCATACAGCTCTGGTTGCCGGTTGGGCTGGTTCGATGGCTCTATATGAATTAGCTGTTTTTGATCCCTCTGATCCCGTTCTTGATCCAATGTGAAGACAGGGTATGTTCGTTATACCTTTCATGACTCGTTTAGGAATAACCAATTCATGGGGTGGTTGGAGTATTACAGGAGGGACTATAACGGATCCGGGTATTTGGAGTTATGAAGGTGTGGCCGGAGCACATATTGTGTTTTCTGGTTTGTGCTTTTTAGCGGCTATTTGGCATTGGGTGTATTGGGATCTAGAAATATTTTCTGATGAACGTACCGGAAAACCTTCTTTGGATTTGCCTAAGATTTTTGGAATTCATTTATTTCTTTCCGGAGTGGCTTGTTTTGGTTTTGGCGCATTTCATGTAACAGGCTTGTACGGTCCCGGAATCTGGGTATCTGACCCTTATGGACTAACTGGAAAAATACAGCCTATAAGTCCAGCATGGGGTGTCGAAGGTTTTGATCCTTTTGTTCCAGGAGGGATAGCCTCTCATCATATTGCAGCAGGTACATTAGGCATATTAGCAGGTCTATTCCATCTTAGTGTCCGTCCACCTCAACGTCTATACAAAGGATTACGTATGGGCAATATTGAAACCGTTCTTTCTAGTAGTATCGCTGCTGTCTTTTTTGCGGCTTTTGTTGTTGCCGGGACTATGTGGTATGGTTCAGCAACTACTCCGATCGAATTATTTGGTCCCACTCGTTATCAATGGGATCAGGGATACTTTCAGCAAGAAATATACCGAAGAGTAAGTGCTGGGCTATCTGAAAATCAAAGTTTATCAGAAGCTTGGGCAAAAATTCCTGAGAAATTAGCTTTTTATGATTACATCGGCAATAATCCGGCAAAAGGGGGATTATTTAGAGCGGGCTCCATGGACAATGGCGATGGAATAGCTGTTGGATGGTTAGGACACCCCATTTTTAGAGATAAAGACGGACGTGAACTTTTTGTACGCCGTATGCCTACCTTTTTTGAAACATTTCCGGTCGTTTTGATAGATGGGGACGGAATTGTTAGAGCTGACGTTCCTTTTCGAAGAGCGGAATCTAAGTATAGCGTCGAACAAGTAGGTGTAACTGTAGAGTTCTATGGTGGTGAACTCCACGGAGTCAGTTATAGCGATCCCGCTACTGTCAGGAGAGTTACGGGATACGGCGTACAAAAAGTATTGCTTCCCTCCTATACTCAAATTAACGACCCCGGCAACGGCGCCTAATTTGACGGGCTTATTTTCGGGGTCGTTAATTCCGGAAACTAGCTATGCCAAATAACAATTTATAAAACCAAACCTATACTCAAACTATCCTAAGTAAAGGGTAGTAAGGGTAAGACAAGGATCGAACCCAAGAGAAGGCGGTGAATGCTAATAATCTAATCTAGACTCTTGCTAAAAACCGATTAAACAAATTAATAAATCTAACCACAAATTAAACACTAATTGAAACAAAGACTAGAATTACTTACAAACTATGATATTCACAATGGTAAACATGTAGATAACAAATAGGGAGAAAGTTTTTCATGAGAAAAGATTATCAATCCTAGAATCACCAATAACAACTAAATAATCAAGGATTCAAATAAGGAAAAACAACTTAGTGCAATTATCCCAAGTTCCCCCACAATTAACAAAGTAAAGATCCCTCCTTTCCTCCCTTCTCTATTTATCTATTGCAAACTTCAAAGAATTAGCCACCATGAATTAAACCATCCATAAATGACCCAATACAACTAAACCCATACTTATTAAACCATAAGCATAAATAAAGATGCAAGCTTTAAGCACAAACCAAAGAAGCATGCTAGATTTATGAACTAAAACATTAAACCATGTTCTAAATACATAATAACCCAAATTCCACTCAAAAGATTCTAACTTTTAAACCAAAGTTACAATCTTTCAAGTTGCATCAACAAATATCAAGACAAATCAACCAAATTCATCAAGACAATGCAATTTAATCAAACAAACAATTACTAAGATGGTTGGTCTTAACAACAATTCATTCAATAATGAAAATCAAACAAAGGAAGATGAAATTAAATAGAGAAGGAAGGATTAAAAAGTCTTACAATGCTAAAAGGGAAGAACTTGTTCAAATTACACTAAGCAAAAGGAGATTAGCTACCCATAGTCTTCATAATACAACCAATTTCTAAGGAAAAACCCATTACAAAAGCTAAACTTGAAGAACAAAAAGAGAGAAATGCTAAGGAAAATATGATGTTGTATGGTGAATGCTTCATGCCTTTGTCTCTCTTCAGAAATATTCTTTTATACCCTTGGTCCGCAAACCTAGGGGCCTTGAAATATGGGCTTCCAAAAGACAAGACGAGAAAATGAGAAAAAAAACCCGTGCTGAGAGATGACGCAGGCTGCGTCCTACGACGCAGGCTGCGTCGAACGCTGCCAGATTTTCTTCTTTGCTTTCCTTCTTGACTTTCGTTGACCCCATGGATATTGACCCCGCCTTGACTTCCATTGACCCATTGGGCTTTGTCTTCAAACCTTGGTGATTCATTGTTAGCCCACTTCAAGTTCCGGGTTTTTGGGTCTCGGGTTTTCGGGTTTGACTTTTATTGACTTTCGGGATTTGACTCTTAAATTTGACTTAAAATACTAAATACTAACACTATTACAAAAACTAAAATTAACATAAAACAAAGTTAATGACCCGTAAAAAGTAGAACGAAAGACTCTAAAAGTTACTACTAGACACGACATTATTTGACGTTGTCAGAATGTCTCGTCATAATCAATCCCTTCTTGTTGATTATAACCTTGAACGACCAATCGAGCCTTATTGCGAACTATAACTTCTGAGTCATCCAATTTATTTATGAATACCCATCGAGTACCAATCACAGTTCGATTAGGAGGTCGTGGCACAAGGTGCCAAACCTTATTGCGTTCGAACTGTTGAAGCTCCTCTTGCATTACTACAATCCAGTCGGATTCTGCAAGTGCTTCTTTGATGTTGATAGGCTCTATGGTAGACAGAAAAGAATAGAATGAACAAAAGTTATTTAAAGTTCGCCTAGTTTGAACTCCCTTACTCAAACTTCCTAGGATATAATCCATAGGATGAGAACTCTTATATTTTCATTTTTTAGAGTTCCTAGGCTCATCATCATCTGATGAACTATCACTTTCCTCAAATGATTCAGAATCAAGATTGGTTCCCCCTGAGTTGGACTCTGGGGTTATAGCTGAAGTTGGTACAACTTCAGTTACACCATCTTGATCCTGGTTCAAAGTTATAGCATCATCAGCTATAACTTCAGTTTCCTTTTCCTTGTTTTGAGAAGAGACATTCGTATCATCAACAATTGTCTCAGTTCTCTGTTCAAGGTCATTTGCAAATTTATCAAGTTCATCATTGATTTCTTCAATAACTTCTTCATTATTATCTAGCGCGTCATCTCTTGAGAGGCGAAAGTCTGGATCATTCATGTCTTCTTCTTCATTATGTTCAACTTGCTCAGGCAAATTATCTTCATCAAATACAACATGAACACTTTCTTCTATGCACAAAGTTCTTTTGTTAAAAACTTTAAAAGCTTTACTATGATTAGAATAACCAACAAACACAGCTTCGTCACTTCGTGGATCAAATTTGCTCAAATTACTTTTTCCATTATTATGGACAAAACATTTACTACCGAAGCAACGAAGGTGAGCTATATTGGGTTTTCTCCCTCTTAAAAGTTCATAGGGAGTCTTTTTGAGAATAGGTCTAATCATAGCTCTATTGTGCACATAGCATGCAGTACTAATGGCTTCAGCCCAAAAACTCTTAGGAAGGCCACTACACAAAAGCATAGTGCGGGCCATATCCTCCAATGTTCTATTCATACGTTCCACGACACCATTTTGTTGTGGGGTTCGTGGTGCAGAAAAGTTATGTCCTACACCATTCTCTCTACAATATTCTATAAAAGCTTGATTATCAAATTCGGTGCCATGATCCGTACGAATGGAAACTAACTTTTTATCATACTTGTTTTGGGCGAGCTTCATTAGTACTACAAACTCATCGAAAGTTTCATCTTTAGTAAATAGAAAGATAGGCCATACATACCTTGAGTAGTCGTCGACTAGGACGAATACGTACCTCGATCCACCGCGGCTTCTGACTTTCATAGGTCCACACAAATCCATGTGTACCAACTCAAGTGGATGCTCTGTACTTACTACTCGTTTTGGTTTGAATGAAGATCTAACTTGTTTGCAACGGGCACATGAGTCACACATTTTCTCTTGTTCGAATTTGATTGAGGGTAAGCCCTCAACTAAATCCCACAATTTGAGTTTCTTTAAAATTGTTGAACTAATGTGTGCAAACCTCTTGTGCCACAAGCACGAGTCATCCACAGTGACTTTCATGCACGTAAAGGAACTTGTAGTGACTTTGTTTAAATCAATCATATACACGTTCCGTTTACGTAGACCTTCTAAGATAACATTGCTAGTACCTTCAACTATGATACGACAAACATTTGAATGAAAAACGACTTTGTTGCCTTTGTCACATAGTTGAGAGATACTTAGCAAGTTATGCTTAAGGCCATCTACCAGATATACATTATTAATAGCATGTGAAGAAGATATACCAATCTTACCTACACCGATTATGTTTCCCTTCTTGTTGTCTCCAAAGGTGACCTTGCCACCGTTGAAGGGCTCTAGGGAAAGAAAAAGATTCTTGTTTCCTGGTCATGTGTCTCGAACATCCACTGTCGAGATACCATAGATTATTTTCTTTCACTATTATCTCTTCATCATCTTCTGAATCTGGTTCTGAATCTGAGTTGCCAACAAGACACATCTCGGATTCGCTTTCATTGTCATTATCAGAAATTAGGTCAAGACTGACGTTGCTTAGACACAAGTTGGCGACTTCCTCTTCCTCTGACTCGTCGTCCTCTGTGTCGAGATCGCCCCAGCAATAAGCCATCAACACTTGCTTGAATTCTTTCTTGGTTTTGTCTCGTTGATTTTTGTCTTTGATTTTCTTCCATGTGGGGCAATCCTTGATCATGTGATCATTTTCCCCACATTTGAAGCAACCACGACTTGAAAGAGACCCTTTTGTCTCAATTGGCTTTTTGTAAGATTTGTTAGTGTTATTGTTAAACGTTTTGCCTTGTGTTTTGTTAAGGAATTTTTTCTTAAAACGTCTAGCAAATAACACTGTTTCATCTTCAAGATCCGAATCTTGCCTTTCACTAGATTCGGCTTGTAAAGCCACTTTCTTGCTATTACTATCATTTGCCTCATCTTCATCAAGAATAATCTCGTGAGCCATTAGGGTTCCAAGTAGCTCTTGATAAGATAGGTCAGATAGATCTTTACATTTCGAAAAACTCCCGTCACCTTAGGTCTCCATCGTTTAGATAGACTTCTAAGGATCTTCCTGGCAATTTCCTCGGAGTCAAAAGTTTTTCCAAGATTTTTCAAATCATTAATGATACTAGAGAAGCGAGTGGACATGCTGTCAAGCGATTCATTGTGTTCCATAGAGAACAGTTCGTACTTTCGCATCAGTAGTGTGATACGTTGCTTTTTGACAACAGTTGTCCCCTCATATGCTAACTCTAGACCATCCCATATTTCCTTGGCAGTAGAAGTAGATAAGAAACGATCAAACTCAGTATGAGTCATGCCGTTTTGCAACAGACTGATAGCCTTTGAATTTTTCCCAGCTTTCTTATAATCTGCCTCAACATAGTCATCTTCTTTCTTTTCGATAGAAGTGCCAGTAGCAGATCCAAGCATGATCTTATTAGGACCATTCTTAATGATTAGCCAACACTCCCAATCGTTACCCTTTATGAAATGGGTCATCATATTTTTCCATAAACTGTAGTTCTTCCCATCGAATACGGGACACTTCAGATGTTTGGAATCCATTAAAATAAAAATAAATGCAGCGGAAAATAAATAAAAATAAAAAGATAAATGGATCAGACTCCTTGCTGTAAGGCAATTAAGAGCACGACGCTCTGATACCAATTGTAGAGTCTATTGATCGAATACGAAAGAGGGGGGGGGTGAACTGAGTATTAAAAACTAGCCCCACTTTTTCGATTTATATGATATGTAATTAATTATTTGATCTTATGAATTAAAATCAACTAATTAATTAATCAAAGTAAGCGCAAGTAACGAAATAACGAAAAGTAAAGAGAGTAGAGAGAGGCACACGATTTTTGAAGTGGTTCAGTTTCACACGTTGAAACCTACGTCCACTATTCTTGATTAATAATTCTTAGTACCTTTCTACGGATTACAAAAACTAGCAACCCACTCGTATACTCAACACTATGATTATAATTCAAGGTGAGTATCGCTAAATACTCTATACTATCTTACGCTAATAAGAAAGTACAATATAACTCACACAGGTTCCCGTTAAAGAATTGTAAGCTTATAATGATGTACTATTATCCAATAACGTATTTCACTCAAGCGATTGATAATAATTGATGCACGACTCTTTTGAAAAACAAACTCTAAAAATAATAAATATTTTGCTCAAAGGTTTGCTTTAAAACGATTTTGGAAAATCAACAAAAGTATGTAAATATGCCGTGTAGTAGCTCGTGTATTTCGTGTGTTCTCCTATTAATATGTGAAGTAGTATTTATACTAATAGAAGTATAGTAGATCTAAAACCCTAACATAATATTTAAGAAAGATATTTATCTTTAATACCATAAAATAATATTTGCTTATCTTTTAGAAATATATTTATCTCAAAATATTATTTGGTTTATCTTATAGAAATATATTTATCTTTATATCTCAAAATATTTGATACAGCTATCGCGACCCTATCAAAGATAAAACCAAACGGTCTCAACAAATGCAGCAGAGGCAGTCGGGTATCGAATCCACAGGGAGAAGGAACCCAGTAACTTCCTAAGTCTGTCAAGGTAACACAACTGGGGGTTTGTTTAAATGATTTTCTAACACTACAAGAGAAAAGGGAAAGAGAAATAAAGAGCAAAAAATCAGAAAGAAGAAGAACTAGGATCGTCTGTTCCCCATGGCATCTGGGGTTAGGATAGAAATCAAAGTAGAATCTAAACAGGTTTGTGGATAGTGAAAAGGTCCTCTCGGTCCGCTATTCGCCCTAAGATATACTAACTTAGCTCTCGCCCTCATTAGCATAATCCCAAAGTTCATCACTGATCTTCCCTCTTCCAATCTCTCGATCTAGGTCAAGGGGGTATCAAGTCAATCAATTGAATGCGTCGACTCAAACAACTAAAAGCTGTTAAGTGTGAAGATTGCTTCCAAACCTAATCTAAAGACTACTAGTCAATTCATCTTACCTAAGCCACGGTTCCCCTAAATCCCAGCAAAGGAATTAGCTACACATAATAGAAAGAAGAAGAACAACAATAACAAATAAGGAACAAAAAGACATAGAGAAATAATTAATTAAATTCAAGAACAATAATACCGAATTAGAAAGAAGAAGAAAGTCAGAGGAAGCCCTCCAATTCAGATCCCAAAATTCACAGTCAAAAGTAAAATCTAGGGTCTAAAGTTGCTGTCTAGTCTCCAGTCTAGAGTAAGGAGAGATTCCTCTCTTGTTACGTAGTTTCACCCTTAAGTACAATAACAAAATACAAGACATCCACACTATTTCACGAAGCCCATCAATATAAAACCACTCGATAGAGTGGAAATTGTTGTCCAAACCACTCGATCGAGTGGAAGCAGTGCTCGATCGAGTAAATGCCCAAATCCAGCAGCTCGATCGAGTGGATTGGTTACTCGATCGAGGTCTTCTAATCAAAGAGGTGGTCGACCGAAGGCTTTTATACTCGAACGAGAGTTTTGCTCATGTATTTCATTCTTTCGTTCCTTTAACACGGCTTCATGCATTCCGAAACACCCAGATTTCTTTCCGACTCACTTATGCATGCTTGAGGAGCTACAAAATGGCTAGTTTTTCGTCATTCTGGTTCACATCTGCAAATATTACAAAACAAACCAAAGTAGACTATTCAGGGGATATTTTTAGTGTAACACTACTAAATGAGCATGGAAATGCGTGCTAATATGGCCTAAAAGGTCTATATAAAATGCACGCATCAATATTGTTGTAAAGATATAGTAGAATGCTAGATTAGGTAAACAAGGGAAACAACCTATGGAGGCCAAAATCCCTAGCTCACAAAACCCTAGGAGGCACGCATCCCTAGGTGGCACAATCCCTTGGTTTACACAAAACCCTAGGTGGCTCAAACACTAGGTGGGCTAATTAGGTTAACAACAAATTGAGATAGAATATATTAGAAACCCTAGGTAGTATGACAACCTATAAGTTGTATTACTAACCAATAGAATCTCATAAATATATTCTCTAATAAAACTTTTGATAAATATAAAAATACTCTTTCACTTTTGAAAACATTTCAAAACATTTTATTTCCAAAATCATGCATCAATAATTTATCATCCAAAGTCATAGGCTAAAGCTGTAACTTTGAACATAAAATCTCTCGAATGGAATAGTTACCGAATGACGACCTATACTATCTAATCTTCACAAAGATTTTCAGTATACGGATCATCTCTTCATCTTGATCACAAAGACCCTCCATCTTGAGTCTTGTGCTATTTGAGGTAGATCTTGCTTGAAGCGATTTTCATTAAAGTTATGCCTAGGTAGTTATAACTTTCATGTTTACACCCAAAGTTATTCCTGAATTTGTTATAACTTTGTCTCACAGACTTTGTCAAAGTTATGCTTAACTTTGATCTTTCTTCTCATAATTGTTGCTAGCTATAATAAGACTAGAGCACACAATTACACGCATATGATATATATCGAATAAAGCATATTATCACGTAATCACATGTCATTATCAAAACTATGAAATTGGTCCAACATTGACTTTCTCCGGCTCCTTTGTCTCAACAACCTTCTTTGGAGGAACATCCTCCACATCTTTGACTTGATCAACCACAATAGGATCATCCACCTTCTCAGGCATAACCTCATCCTTCTTACCGCTAGATGAAACCTCCAACTCAACAAGCACCTCCTCATTGTCTTTGGGCATGGGTGGCTCATCATACTTGGTACCACTTCTCAAGGTGATTGCATTGAGAGTATCATGTGGTTGCTCACCTTGAGGTGGTAATTGACCCGGCCTTCTTTGAGAGCTAGAAGTGGCTAGTTGAGCCATTTGTTGCTCTAGCATTTTGATTGCGGAACCATGGCTTTGATCATTTTTTTGAAATTGAGCCAACATGTTTGATTAAGTCTTAGCCAATTGCACTACTAATAACTTGAGTTCTTGATAGTGTTGTTGGACATTTTGTTGTGGTGGAACTTGGGTTGGTTGGGAGTTTTGGATTGGTGGTCTTTGTTGGTAGTTTTGACTTTGATAACCCGGTGGATAATTGAATCTTTGTTGTGGGACATAGGCATTTTGTTGAGCTTGAGGCACAAAATTTTGTTGGGGTTGAGGATTGAGCACATTGTTGCTTTTGTAGGACAAGTTGGGGTGGAATTTTGTGTTCGGGTTGTAAGTATTGGAAAAGGTACCCGGTGGATAAGAACTTTGTTTAAAAGTTTGAAAAGCACATACCTCTTCCATAGTAGCTTGACATACATTGGAGTAATGACTCGCACCTCCACAACTTTTGCAAAAAACGATTTGACTAGTAGAAGACACGGCATTGAGTTGATGAACCGCTTGTTGAGCCTCCAACTTTTCTTGGAGCAAAAGGATTTGATTCTTCAAGATGCTAGTGTCGGAAACTCCCTCTCCTCCTTGGATGGGTGCACTCCGGGAATTAACATATTGGGCATCGTGGATCGACATTGATTCAATGGTGGCATGAGCAATATCCGTGTCAATTTCTTGAAAACGCCCATTGTTGGCGGAATCAAGAATTCTTCGGGATTCGGCACAACACCCATTGTAGAATGTTATGGCAAGGAACCAAGCATTCAACCCATGGTGTGGGCATTTCCTTTGGAGCTCCTTGTACCTCTCCCAAGCTTCATATAAGCTCTCAAGAACTTGTTGACGGAATCCCGTGATTTGGCTCCTCAAAGTTTGAGTTTTCTCGGGTGGAAAAAACTTTTGGTAGAAAGCAAGAGCCAATGTCTCCCAATTTGTCACTCCCATGGTGGCACGATCAAGGCTATTGATCCAAAGTTTTGCCTTGCCCTTCAAAGAAAAAAGGAAGAGTATTTCCCTAATTTGGGCTGGAGTGACACCCGTTTGGTGGATCATAAAGCAATAGTAAGAAAAGTTTTGCAGATGCAAATTGGGATCCTCCAAAGGACTTCCCCCAAATTGTTTCCTCTCCACAAGGGTAATGAAAGCTGGTTTGATCTCGAATTCCGGGGCGGTAATTTGAGTGGTGGTGATACCGGCCGGAAGCATAGCCGCGGTGGGCTTGGAGTGATCGGAAAGTTTTACCATTCTCCTAGTTGGTGATGGTGGTGGTGATGATGATGAACTAGAAATCTCCTCCTTTTCGAGATTTCCCAGATCGTCTAAGTAAGACTTTCTGGCACTTATAACTTGTACGGAAGAAGAGGCGTCTTTTACTTCTTTCCAAAAACGTCGTCTTCTACGAAAGGTTTTCGCGGGCTCGGAATCCGGTGAAAGTAGTTCTTCCTCACGAGAAGACCTGAGCATAAGGCAGGACAGAGTGCGACTAACACCAACCCCGAAAGCAGGGGTTTAGTATGCTCTCAAGGAACAAGTGTTCCTAAAGACAAGAGAGAAAATGATAGAAGTCTACAAATCAAAAACGAAATAAAACCGTGTCCCCGGCAGCGGCGCCAAAATTTGATAGGATATATCGCACACCTATGCAAAGATAAATTTCCCTAGACACAAATAAATGTAGTACAAGGGTCGAACACAAGGAGACGGGAATTTCGTTATGAAATGCTATGAATGGACTACTATCAAGTCGGTTCAACGGTTGGTTTAGTTTGATGTTTAGCTAACTATGATGTAAATTCAATAATATTAAAAGAGTCTAGGGGAGTCGGGTTACTCATGCAAATACGTAAATGCTCATGTTAAACATAGGAATTCTTAATATTGTTAAATGTTTAGGCTAAAGACCCCCCATCTCTCGATATTAGTGTCAACCTTAGGTCGAGTCCTAGTGAATTTTCGTTATAACTAGAGTCGTCCTACTACACATGCTTAGTCTAATACGATTCCGTGCCTCTCAACAATTAGAATGAATTAATAAATTTAATCTATGCAATTGGCCAAATAACAAAGATTAACAAAACAATACAAGCATGTGATAGAAACAATTTATCAATATTAGTTCATCCTTATTTTAACATTTACAACTACTAATTATGCATGGCTTCCTTAAACCCTAGACAAATGAAACTACTCACTCATATTGATAATTAAACTAATACTATTTGATATAATAAGCATGATGAATATGAAATTATAAAGGAAAACAACTTGTTAATAAAAGGTACAACACTAACAATGAAACTATGATTAACTAATGTTACGATTAACTAAACCATTTGTAAGGTAATGACAGAAGTAAATACTAATATAAAACTAGGATTAGGATTACCGCAATAGAGAAATATAACTCGGAAATGAAGAACAAATAACCCAAATGCTTGAATGGAAAGATTGTAATACAACTTTGAAATGTAACCAAATGTTTGGACAAAATAATAAATAAATGTTTAACTAATTATGAAACTAAGAAAAACTTGTGTTTTTAAGCTAAAGCTATGAAAGATGTGTGAAAGATGAGTGAAAGATATGAAAAAAGATATCCCTAAGTGTCGAAGTCCCTCTGCTTTATATAGGGAGAGGGACTTGAAACGGTTGTGAACACAGAAGCCAAACCCCGATCAGGGCCTGGGAACCCCGATCGGGGCC
Organism: Heliosperma pusillum; assembly: GCA_022085475.1. Classification (NCBI taxonomy): domain Eukaryota; kingdom Viridiplantae; phylum Streptophyta; class Magnoliopsida; order Caryophyllales; family Caryophyllaceae; genus Heliosperma; species Heliosperma pusillum. The sequence goes on along the minus strand of JAIUZE010071498.1, from coordinate 5,535 downwards.
TCCTTAATCCGGGTGCATTTGCTTAAATGCACCATTTAATGCCTAAGGAATCCTAAGCTATCCCTTTAAACACCTTAATTCTCCGGTTAATTGCATATTTTAGGGTTTCTTTGAGCATCTAAAGGAGTATCCTATGCTTGAGTTGTGGTCTCCTTGCTTTGGGCTTCATTCTTGGTTTCTCATTTGCATTTCAATCCATTTCACAAATCATCATGTTTGTCTTGTCATTCTCCTTTCATGGTCCATTTTGTTTCCATTAGATTGTTGGACTTTGGTGCTTGCTAATTGTGTTAGGAAAAAGCCTCTAAATGCTTAGATTTCTACAAAACATACCAAAAACGAGCGATGCACCTCGAACACGTAATTAGCTCATAAAAATACTAAACAAAGTATAGTAATCATGTAAAATCGAGCTAAATTAGGGAGTAAAATCATATAAAAACTAGACATATCAGTTTTGAAGCCTGTCAAGGAGCGGGTATACGGAAGACTCTGTAAGGATCGAATCATTCCAAGGAATCTGCGTGGTTGTGGCGGGCAACATCCTGATGATAAAAGATGGGCCCACGGATTGTATGTCCGAAAGGGGTGTCCCGAGCTTACTTTTTTCTTGTTTGTTTGTTTTTTGAATTGATTTGAAAAGTGACGAACGATCGTCAATTGAAGAGTTTTTGAATTGATTTGAAAAGCAACAAACGATTGTCAATTAAAGAGTTTGTTTGAATTGATGTGAAAAGTGACGAATGTGTAAGTTTCTGAAACTCAATATTAGACATTTCTAATATCATTTTATGAATAGTTTACTTTTATATGTTGATCTTTTGCATGCATAACAAAAGAATAAGAAGAAACAATTTCCTTACATTGCTTATATAGAAATGGGCACAATATTTGAACTCCTTTCAAATATTGATCTTGAGGTAGTATGATGAGGATGAACTCCTAGTTCTTAGTATAAGAACACTCCATTTAGTAGATCACAAGACAACCCTTTGAACACTACAAATATTACACTAGTATAATATGTAGTAACCCTTAAATTATGTCTAATAACTCTTATTACTACACTAGTAATATTATTAGAAAAAGAACTCAAGTTTATGAGTAACTTCTCAAGTTTTCCTTAGCGTGAGAATTAGTAATTTTATGATAGATGAGCCTCTTTGCATATGAGATCTAATATATCCTTATAAGGAGAAAAACATCTCACTTTTGGGCATGCATGGACCGGCCACCCTCTTTTGTGGTGAGCAGGCTTATGCCTTTTTGTCTTAACTAGGCAATAGAGTAGGTTCTAGGTTTTAGGTGAAATGATTATGTTTACCCATTAAACAAATCAATTAGTTATCACCCTTAACCTACCCACCAAAAACCGGTGCATATGATATAATATGGGTGTCCATTTCATCTTTTGCAATTTGTCATTTGTCACAAATTTGACATGTGACATTTAACATGTAATTTAGCTTATAAATGTACATTTTACTACTTTAAATGCAATTTCATAACAAATAAATTAGACTTAACATTTTAAGTCATATTTTATAATCACATGTATATAAAATGAGTCATCTCATATTTGGTTAATATAATCTTCAACAATTTGTAATTATAATCAACCAATTTTGCTTATCTCAAATGTTTCATAAACATAATGCATTCTTAATAATATAACAATTAAATTACTAAAATGAATCTTATTTAATCATATTACAATAAGATTAATTCTCACTAATAATTTAAACATGGTTCAATTTATGGAATTAATTAATCTGTATCGCTATACAATTAATTAATGTACATGTTTAGGGGATTGTCCTTTAGGTGTGACCTCAAGGGATCAACTGATCACCACCGTCATACAATAGTAACGTCAAACTCTAGTGAGCCAATCACATTGTATTCTTATTATTGAGATTTAATTATCTGATCACACACTATTGTTAAGGACACTCACTCCAACAGAATGATCGTCACTTGAAGATTTATTTGATCTTTGCAGGAGATCGAGGAGGTAGGCGTCGAGCCTCCAGCTTACCCCGAGGTGTTTGAATTGAATTTATTTGAGAAGTGATGAATGATCGTCAATTAAAGATTTATTTGATCTTTGCAGGAGATCGAGGTGGCAGGCGTCGAGCCCCAAGCTTACTCCGAGGTGCTGGAGTACACTTATGCGGCTGGTTTCACGATGATTTCAGAGTTCCGCGACTTTAGCAAGGCGGTGACCGACGTTGGCTAGGAGGAGTGGCAGCACCTAGTGAGGGTAGGCTTCTAACTTTTGCTACCTTCATTATTTCCATTGCATAGGAATGCATTTGATTTGACCCTTATTTGAATATAGGTGGCACCGTCTCGGCATATGGCATTGTACAGGGTGGCCAACCGGCTGCGGGCTACGGCCTTCGAGGCGCTCTCAGGTGGCCAAGATCCACCGGTATGAAACTGTCATTCCCTTTCCATCTTTATTGTATCTTCATGTATTTTGAAATGAAATGATTGAAATGAGGCACTTGTTCACAGAGATACCTAGAGCGAGACTTGGTAGAGTCCCGGGAGGAGATGGCTCGTCTGTTGAGGAAGCAAGAGGCCAGGATGCTGAGATCGCCGCTCTTGAGGCAACTGTAGCCGAGCTGGGTTGAGATGACGATTAGTTGCCTTTTGTTTTTCTGTTGATTTGTACATCTTGGATTATTTTTGTACATTTGGATTTTGACTTTGTCTCGGGCGAGAGCCCCCAGTTTGAAGTATATATTTGAGTGACTTTGTTGTTAGGTGTTCTCTGTTCCTGCAGGTTAGTCTAAAAACATTTTTAGTAGACGACAAATTCTGTCGTCATGCTGCCGAAATTCACATAGAAATCACATAATTTACACGTAGCATATTGGTCGCCTAAACTGGCGCAAAAACGGGCTACCCCTTAAAAATAATTTTAGAGGAAATGTATAAGTGTTTGAAATGACCAGACATCTGTGAGTGTTTGAAATGACCAGACATGTGTAAATGTTTGAAATGACCATACATGTGTAAGTGTTTGAAATGACCATACATGTGTAAGTGTTTGAAATGACCAGACATGTGTAAGTGTTTGAAATAAAGAAAGTGGAGTGAAACAAAATGAATAAGCGTGTTCATTTGGCGGCCATGTCGTCTTCCGTCTTGAAAAGCGAACCCGACAAGGATTAGGACATCCAAGATGAAGTAAGTTAAGAAACTGATGAGTTTTTCCTTTATTATTCTTATTGAATTTCAAATGCAAACACAAATATCCTTCTATTTATATTTAAAATAATGACGGGTTGAATCTTGTGAAGGATTGCCTACGTATTCATTAAAAAATGAAATCAAACCCCGTGCGTAGTTCGAAAAAATGTAAAGGAATAATCGTTCGAAGTAAGAGCTTGTAATGAACTTTAGCTAAAGGTAGGTTGTGATTATTTTCCTTGTAGATGTCATCTCCCTTGAGGTACATGTTTGGCCCAAAATTTACATTTTTCCACCTCACGACGTGGCATATCGTGATTGGAGCGAAGACCAATAAGAGGATCAATGACGTGGCGCCTAAATATCTGAGCAAAAAGGAATAAGAGCCAAGTCAAGCCCATTACTCAGTCAACATAACAAATCCCACGAAAATAGGGAGGTTGAGCATAAATAAGGAGGTTGAGCAGAAATAGGGAGGAGACACTGAAGAGGAACGGGTCAAAGGAAGCAACTATAAATAACAAGCTAAGGCAAATCAGCTGGAACAAGTCAGCAGGTGGAACAAGTCAACAACAGCAGAAGTTAAGAGCAGTTGAGGAAGAATAGGAGACTTAACAGGCGGAACAGAGTTACGCGAATCCAGCCTCCTGCCAGGAGGAACATGAATCAGTCAACAACTAACCCCTTGAAAACAGGGATGTTGAGGATCTTTAGGAGGGAATCTCTGGAGGAACGGTAGGGAAGCATTAGGGTTTGCAACGCCTACAAATATGAAAGACACAAAGCAGGAGGAGATGATCACACCTTATTCCATCTTTTGATAAACGAGTCTCATTACTACTAAAACTCCTAACTGTGTTGTATTTTTCGTCTAGTTCTTGCTCGTGACTCCATTAACGAAACTTAGTGCAATATTTGGCGGGATTCCGACTCCTCCCGCGGTTTTTGGCGATTTGGGTTTCCGCGTCACCATTTTCTTGTGTCCTTGTTCATTTCTTCACTTTCATTGTTATTTTCGTCGTTACTCTTACTTATTTTTCATCCGTATTCCATCACAAATCACATATAAATTAACCCCCTTTTCAAGGCTAAAAAGAGTATATCATTTTAACCCGTCAACGAACGATTTAATAGGTTTAGGTAATTTTTTTTACCAAAACAGTACATTAGTTTCTCCTCCATGTATTGGAGTCGCTTTTCAGTTCCAGTAAGAACTGGTGAGTGATCGACTTCTGGTTGTCCCACAAAGGGTGGAAGGTTATCATGCACACTAGCTTCAGGAATGTATGTAGGAGGAAGCCTAGTTTCTATGGCAACAATTCGACCTTCAATGGCATTGAGGCGAGCATAAGCTTTGTCCTGACTTGTTTGGAGACGGATGAGCGCAACTAGGACTAGATCATTACCATGAGGGTTTTGCTCGGGTTGATGAACACTTGCTTGACTAGTTCTCGGCATCTTGAAAAACTGAGGCAAGATACCGGAGACGGATCAAAACATGAACGACCATTCTAGCACAGTATTCGAACGGTTTCACTGTAACAACCCGAAATATACCCTATTTTTCTAGTGAAAATATTTACTAACACTTTTCAGTAGAACTTAAGTTTTTAAAATAGGAATTTTTGTTCGGAGTCTTATTTTGAAATTCCGCGTTCGTATGTTGAATTTCTGAGAGATGTTCATGAAAGACCGTTTTTTAGTCATCTTTGACTTTTCTTGACTTTTAAGTCGTCTTTGACTTTTCTTGACTTTTTGAAAGTCGTCATTTACTTTTCTTGACTTTTAAGTCGTCCTAAACTTTTCTTGACTTTTAAGTCATTTTCGACTTTTCTCGACTTTTCAGTCAACTTTGACTTCCGTTGACTTTTTCCCGACTCGCCTCATAAGTTTGAAGACCGAAATTTTATTTAAAAAAATAATATTTTTGATTTATTTTTATTTAGATTTATTAAGATTTATCATAATTTAATAGAATTATTTTGAATTTATTCGGAATTTAAAGAATAACTTTTACGGTTTTTAATCGAACGTCATTTAACTATTCCCGACGCATCGTAATGCGCGCAACAAAATCGAAACTCGACTTTGGCATGAGTCACGCGCCCATGTCATCGTTTTCCACTCACGTTAGATATTTTAATTCTTTTGATTAAATTAATAAGAATATCTAAGATAATTTCAACTTTATCGATCAGTTAACGAAAATTACGCAAATCGCTCAAAATCAGACCCGCTTTCTCTCCTATCCTCACGGTTTTTCTTCTCTCTTTGACCTTGATATTTTCTTTCTTTTCATAACAATAACATAATATCTTGATATTTAATTCAATT
>JAIUZE010071497.1:0-16842 GCA_022085475.1 Heliosperma pusillum | reverse complement strand
TCGTCTTATAATTTCTCACATGTGAGAAATAATAATTTAGTGAAAAACCTTTTAATTAAATATTTTAATTATTAATATTTCTCGCTTGCTAATTATTACAAAACGCGATAAAATGACGATAACTCAAAAACCGTCACAAGTCCCAAAGTGGGACCCACGGGCTGAGTTGGGCCGGACCCACATGGGCCTGATTTGGCCTCACGGCCTGTTTTGGCAAAATGGACTGTTTTGGCCTTTTTAACGGTTTTACTAAAAACCGTTTCTAATTATTTCCCGCATGCTTTAACATAATTAAAACCCGTCAAAACAACAATTAAACAATCAAACATCGACACAACCAAAAGACCAAAACCCGGACCCACCATGGACCAACCCAGACCGGGTCTGAACCGGCCTGGACCGGTCTGGTTTGGTCCGGTTCACCTCCCTCCTAAAACCGGTTCACCAAAACAACAACACTCTAAATATTTCCAACATGTTTTAATCATCAAACAACTATTTTAACAACCATCATACAAAAATCATGATTAACAATAATTCATCCACAATCATCAAGAACACAAAACATATTAAAAATTTCCTAAACAACATAAAAATCATAACTTATTAAAAATCATCAAAATTCTTCAAGAACACTAAACTTGTTAAAATTTCCTAAACAACATAAGAATCATAACTTTATGGAAAATCATAAAAATTCATAAAACACAATAATAACCATTACTTATCATATTACTAACAAAAATCCATAAAGCATAAAAAGATGAACCAAAAATAAAGATGAACCAAAATCAAAAGAAACAAAACTTAAAGCTAAGTTACTAACTAAAATCATACATAACCATAACATGAACAAAACTAAAACCTAAGAAACTAAGGCTATGTGACATTATATCGTCGAGTAACTCGGAATCGTTACCTTAGCTTAGCTAAAATCAAGTAGCACCAAAATAATAAGAACTAAGAAAATAAGAAACCCGTCTTCTAGTCTTCTCCTAAAATATACGAGTCACCAAACTCGTCTTCAACATCTTCCCCTATAAGAGATGACATGAAAACATTATTAGAACTTAAAACTTGATTTTCCATAATTAAAGTGTTGAAAACGATTTTGTCGGAATTTAAAATAAAACGTACTTGAAGATGGGGAGCGAAGAGGAGATCCTAGAAATATAAGTTAGGACGGATTTAATTAAGAAATGAAGGTTTTATGAAGGTTTTGCTCAAGAACGATGAAGAACGGATGAAGAACGCGAAGAACGCTCAAGAACGATTAAAGAAAGTGATATTTTGATCTTAATTTGATTTGTTGAAAAATGAAAAGTTGTTTGTGAGTAGGAAGAGTGGATGAGCCGTGTAGTTATAGGCAAAAGTGGATGTCGGGTTTTGAAATTGTTGTTACGGAATTGATTCGCGTTTAATAATTATATTACGGTAATCGATTAAATATAATTAGCGATTACGTTAATTGAACTAAATATCAAGATATTATGTTATTATAAGGAAAAGAAAGAAAATATCAAGCTTAAGAGAGGAGAGAAAAGAGACGTGAGAAATGAAAAGAAAACGGGTCTGTTTTCAAGCGATTGCGGAATTTAAGTTGACAGACCGATAAAGTTACAAATATCTTAGATATTTTTATTAGTTTAATCATATTAATTAAAAGATCTAATATGAGTGGAAAATAGGTGACATGGGGCGTGTGAAATGGGTAGGAATCGGGTCTGATTTTGAGCGATTTGCGTAATTTAAACGGACGGATCGATAAAGCTACAAATATCTTAGATATTTGTATTAGTTTAATCGAAACAATTAAAATATCTCAAGTGAGTGGAAAACGATGACATGGCCGCGTGACTCATGCCAAAGTCGAGTTTCGAGTTTGTTACGGGATTTACGATGAGTCGGGAATAGTTAAATGATGTTCGGTTAAAAACCGTAAAAGGTATTATTTAAATTCCGAATAAATTCAAAATAATTATATTAAATTATGATAAATCCTAATAAATCTAAATAAAAATAAATCAAAAATATAATTTTTTTAAATAAAATTTCGGTCTTCAAAATCGCAAGACGAGTCGGGAAAAGTCAACGAAAGTCAAAGTCGACTTAAAAGTCGAGAAAAGGTCAAAATGACTTAAAGTCAAGAAAATTTATGACGACTTAAAAAATCAATAAAAAGTCAATGACGACTTTAAAAAGTCAAGAAAAAGTCCAAAGACGGTTTAAAAGTCAAGAAAAGTCAAAGATGACCAAAAACGGTCTTTTCATGAAATCTCTCAAAAATTCCAAATACGAACGCGGAATTTCAAAATACGACTCAGAACAAAAATTCCTATATTAAAAACTTAAGTTCTACTGAAAAGTATCCATAAGCTATTGCTTAAGCAAATTGGGTACTTTTCGGGTTGTTACAGATCATGATAGGATGATTATGGGAATGAGAAGCCCAAGATTTGTATTTAATCGAGGCCTTTAAGAGAATTAGCCCGGAAACCCACGACCCCAATCGGGGTGACCTGTCCCCGATCGGGGTTTGATTCCCCTAGGTGCTTTGCGTTATGCTCTAATTTTAGTATAAATAAGAGCCTTAATCCGTCATTAGGGGATCATTTTTACGCATATTTCTCACATGCTTTGCAATATTTTCCATACATTTTCCTTAGCTTAAGCAAACAAATTTCCCTCTTAAGTTTTCATATTTAATTTCAATATTTTTAAACATTTGGTTCTTACTTTGCTCGAATTATTGGTTACAATTCAATACAATCTTTCCTTAATCATTTGGTTCTAGTATTCTTGTTTAAGTTTCAAGTCCCTTTGTTGCGGTAATTTCGATCCTTGTTCATTTCATTATTGTATTTTTCATTATCGTAGTATTATAATTAGCAGTGTTTTATTAGTTTAGCATTTGCATTTCACTAGTGTTTTATTAGTGTATATATATATATATACCACATGCCATACATGTTCACACCTCACTACACCATTCATACCATCTTCATGATATGCACACATAACTGATAAGTGAATATTTGTATGATTTTAACCCCCAGTTTAGCTCGGTTTTGTATGTCATTTATGCTTTATTAAGCCATTTTATGAGCTAATATCGTCTTCTAGGCGAATTCCTGTGTTCTAACTTGTTTTGTAGGGAAAGTGACGTTTCTACGCCCTTTTTCTATATTCCCGAGCATTTGCCTAGAACCCGACGATTCAAAGAAGAAAGCTTGACCATGTGTAAGGCATTTCAAGAAGGTTCACTAACTTAAGAGAGAGAAGAAGCAGAGACGGTATCGTAGTTGTCGGAAGACCAATCAATTAGACGGGAGAATTCATCGCTTTACATCATACCCTATCAACAAACCCGATTGTATAAGTCAAGGGGGATGTTTTAAGTCAAGTCAAAGCGAAGGAAGATGAAGCGTTAGTCAAGAGCTTCCAGAAGACGACTTACCCGATTGGGTAAGTGTGAACCCGATCGGGGATGTCTGCTGCTCCAAGCATTGCGGCTCCTTCTTCCTAAATTTGCCCTATGTATTTAATGCCCGACCTCTTCTCCACGAAACCCTAATACTATAAATAGATGCTCCAAGCCACACACTCTCACACACTATCTTACACAATCTAATCCTATATTTCATACAATCTTCTTATTAGTTTTCTCTTTAGTTTTAGTCTTTCTAGTTTAAGTTTATCTTCTTCTTTTGTCTTTTGTTTCTAGTTTATTTCTGTCCATTTCATATCAAAACATTAGCTTAGTTCAATAAGAATTTCAATCTTTGTATCTACTAGTTGGGTTCAAGAGTTGTAATTCAAAGTACGGTATTTCTATGCGAGGGATTTCTATTATTGTTATCACTTTCATCGTTGATCGTCACCTAGGTATTCCTAATTTATCCTTTGCTTATTGTTCTTTATTGCTTTCCATTTGATTGTCATTTTCTATTTCATTAGATTCATTTTCATGTTGTTATAATCATAGTTTCATTTTTAGATTGTCGTATAGCGTCGTTATTATCGCCACATAGAGAGTCTAAATTATTGTCAAAATCAACTAAATATGCTTATCTTAACTTTCATTGTTAATATCAACATAACCATGAGTGAGTAGTCACCTTTCTAGGGTGTAGGGTAGCCATGTTAGATTGATTAAAATATGATAATTGGATAAAGGAAATTGTGCTTTTAAAACATTGTGTCTATGCATGTTTGGACTTTAACGATAGTTGACGATTCTTGATCACAATCATTGACTAGTGTGGAATTCTTTTCCAAGGTAGATATACAGGAATTGAATAGACAAAGCGTGACATAGTGGATTAAGACCTAGTAAATCGCACTAAAAGCCTGCTAGACCATCTGATCTATGATTGTAATGAACACACCATTCTTACGAACGCTCAATGAATTATTTGCATATCCTAAATCCAATTTCATCAATATGTCAATCTACATGTGTGAACCTATTTCCCTAGATGCTTCTCATTATTGTTAATTTATCATTTGCTTTATCGTTTTCATTTCAATTTGTTTTTATTTTGTTTTTATGCCATTCGTTAGTTTAGACATCACAAAATCCAAAACCCAGAAAATCATTAGATAAAACTCAATTATGAGACGATTCACAATCCATAGGAAACACCATCTCCCTGAGGATCGACCCCTACTTCCCTAATTACATTAATTTGTTATTAGCCTAGTCTGGGTAATTTATCTTTGTATCGGGCTTGCGACAGGCACAATCAAATTTTGGCGCCGTTGCCGGGGAGCACGGTTTAGTTTTCCTTTTTATTGTGATTTTAATCACGATTAGTTTTATCTAGTCTTTAGGAACTCAAATCCTTTAGACCTCTCTTGATTTTTCATCTTAGCTTTTCTATCTTATGCCCAGATCTTCTAGACTAGGGACCCCTATTCCTTTGGACCCCGAACTAGAAAGAACTCTGCGTAGGAAATTAAAGCTATTCAACGAAATTTCAAAAGCTTCTGACATTTCAAGTTTAGATCGTATTCGTGAGAAATACTCGGATATCTTACCTAATCTTGAGGGAGAAGAAGATCCATTCTCATCCCCATTTCAAAAAATCAATCAACTTTCAACCAACATTCCATCTTCATCTTCACAAACAAAAATGTTTCGACTTTCCGACCATTCTAAACCCACCGCAGATACACTTCCAAAAGGTATCGCTGCACCTCAAATTACAGCTCAAAACTTCAAAATCAAACCTGCCTTCATCAATTTAATAGAAAGAAATCAATTTGGTGGCAATGCCACAGAAGATCCCAACCTTCATATCCAAAACTTCTGTGACTATTGCTCCACGATTAGACAAACTGGAGTATCCCAAGAACAGATTAGGGAAATGCTCTTTCCCTTCTCTTTAAGAGGAAAGGCAAAACTCTGGATCAATAGTCTTGACCGAGTTGCCTTAGGAATAGTCGACTGGGATGGTCTAGCTCTTGCTTTCTATCAAAAGTACTTCCCACCAGAACGAACCGCACTCTTACGAAGTCAAATTACTGGATTCCGTCAGAGAGGCGACGAAAGCCTTTATGAGGCATGAGAAAGATATAAAGAATTACAAAGAGAATGTCCCCATCATGGCCTTGATTCATGGTTCCTGGCTATCACATTCTACAACGATTGTTGTGGCGAATCGCGTCGTATCCTTGACTCCGCTAACAATGGTCGTTTCGATCAAATCGATGTAGAGATCGCTAGTGCGACTATCGAGTCAATGGCAATCCACGATTCTCAGTATAGCAACTCGCGTGCTATGCCGCTCAAAACCAAGCAGGATGATTCAAGTAAAGTAGCACTCCTGGAAGCCCAATTAGCCCTTCTGCAGCAACAAGTAGGAAGCTCTTCCCAATCCAAGGAGCATATCAACGTCACTAACCACGTAGTGGTATGTGAGACATGTGGGATTGGAGGGCATAGTTTTCAAGAATGTAGAAGTTCAATAAAGCAAGTCAATGCCTATCAAGGATATAGGCAAGGCAACGCTTTCTCAAACTTTTACAACGAAAACACAAAAAACCACCCATTTTGTCCTACAAAAGTACCAATATTCAAAATCCCCACCAACAAACTCAACAACCATTCATACCACACCAACAAAAGCCTTACAATCCACCTGGTTTTCAAAACCAGAGACCTTCATTCCAACCTAACTTCAATCAACCATACCAAAATCAACCTCAACACCAACCACCTCAAATTCAAGGCCAACCAAATGACTCAAGCCTGAGCAAAATTGAATCTATGCTTCTGCAAGTTGTTCAAAAACAGGATTCAATGTTTGCTCAATTTCAAAAGAGTGATCAAGCTAAAGATGCTGCCATCAAGATGCTTGAAACTCAAATGGCCCAATTGGCTACCTCTATTACCCAAAGAAAACAAGGCCAACTCCCACCTCATGGTGAACAACCGAGGGACACCGCAAATGCTATCACCCTTAGAAGTGGTACCACTTATACGGAACCGCATCAACCCAAAGAACCAACAGTTGAGCCTTCACCAGTAGAAAGCCAAAAAGAAACCCAACCATCCACCGCTAAGGAAGCAGAAGAAAAATCTGAAAAGAAGGATGAACTTGAAAAGGAACCCATCAAAATTCAAGTTCCATTTCCCCAACGTTTGAGGAGAAATCATAAGGAAACCCAGTTCGGTAAATTTATGGAAGTTGTCAAAAACCTCCAAGTAACGGTTCCCTTCACTGAATTAATCACTCAAATCCCTTCTTACACGAAATTTATGAAGGATATTCTAACAAAGAACAGGACTCTAGATGATGTTGAAATCATCGCATTCACCGCTGAATGTAGTGCGTTATTGCAAAATAAGTCCCCTCCTAAGTTAAAGGATCCTGGTAGTTTCTCTATACCTTGCACTATAGGCACCTACACTATTGATAAAGCTTTATGCGATCTAGGTGCTAGTGTAAGCGTTATGCCCTATTCCATTTGCGAAAAATTGAATATGGGAATTCTGAAATGCACAAGTATCACCCTGCAAATGGCAGATCGTTCTCTAAAACAACCTATGGGAGTTTTAGAAGATGTACCTGTTAGAGTAGGGAAGTTTTTCATTCCAGTCGATTTTATAGTGTTAGATATGGCAGAAGATTCGCAAATCCCTATCATTCTAGGAAGACCATTTCTACACACTGCGGGAGCAGTAATCGATGTCAAGAATGGAAAATTGACATTAGAAGTAGGTGACGATAAAGTCACCTACAACTTAAACAGTGCATTGAAGAGCCCTATGCTTGAAGAACCTTGCTGTTTTCTTGACATTGTCGACTCAATCATTGATGAATCTCTGTATCCATCAATAATTGAGGATCCTTTAGAAGCAATTTTATTGTTAGAGGATATCTCTGAGAACGACAATTTTGAGATCAGTGAGCTGGAAAGGGACTTGACTGGTAAAGAGATACTTTCTGAAGAAGTTGAGGAGTTCATAAGCTTAATTGATGCTCCTGCCAAGGCAGAAGTACACAAACCTGAACTTAAACCTCTTCCCTCAAATCTAAAATATGCTTTTTTAGATGAGTCTGAATATTGCCCGGTCATAGTGAGTGCTCTCCTAGATGAAAATCAATTAAACTTACTATTGACTGTTTTGGGGAAACATAAAAAGGCAATATGATATAAGCTTGAAGACCTCACAGGCATAAGCCCCGACTTTTGCATGCATAGAATTAACTTAGAAGAAGGCCAAAGACCTTGTGTTCAAGGTCAACGCCGTCTTAATCCCAACATGCAAGAAGTAGTTAAAGCTGAAGTTATGAAATTGCTAGATGCTGGCATAATCTATGCAATTTCTGACTCAAAATGGGTTAGCCCCGTCCAAGTTGTTCCCAAGAAAGAAGGAACAACAGTAGTCAAGAATGAAAGGAATGAGCTCATCCCCACAAGGATTATGACGGGATGGCGTATGTGTATTGACTACAGAAAGTTGAATCAATCAACTAGAAAAGATCACTATCCTCTGCCCTTCATTGATCAAATGCTAGAGAGGTTAGCTTGCCACAAATATTTCTGTTATCTAAATGGTTACTCAGGATTTTTCCAAATTCCTATCCACCTTGAGGACCAAGAGAAAACCACCTTCACCTGTCCCTATGGCACTTTTGCTTATCGCCGAATGCCATTTGGCTTGTGTAATGCACCTGCAACTTTCCAGCGTTGCATTACTAGTATCTTTTCCGATTTTGTTGAGACTATCATGGAAGTATTCATGGACGACTTTAGCGTCTATGGCATTTCCTTTGATAATTGTTTGACAAATCTGTCGAAAGTGCTAAAACGCTGTGAAGAAGTCGACCTTGTTCTCAACTGGGAAAAGTGTCACTTCATGGTGAACGAAGGTGTAGTTTTAGGACACATCATTTCTGAAAGAGGTATTGAAGTGGATCGAGCTAAGATCCAAGTTATTGAGCAACTGCCACCACCTGCTAATGTAAAATGAATCAGGAGTTTCCTTGGCCACGCCGGTTTCTATCGACGGTTTATTAAAGATTTTTCTAAAATAGCCAAGCCCCTGACTGAGCTCCTTTTTAAGGATGCGCCTTTTAATTTCACGAAGGAATGCCTTGAGGCATTCAACAAAATCAAACGCGCTCTAATCACTGCACCTATAATCCAGTCACCTGATTGGAATCTTCCATTTGAGCTTATGTGCGATGCGAGTGATTACGCCATTGGAGTTCTTTTAGGGCAAAGAAAGGAAAAGTTCCTTCATGCTATTTACTATGCTAGTAAAACCTTAGATCCTGCCCAAATCAACTATGCCACTACTGAAAAAGAACTTCTTGCCATTGTCTATGCCTTAGACAAATTCCGTTCTTACCTTATAGGATCGAAAGTCATTGTTTACACTGACCACGCTGCTTTGAAATATCTGCTTTCAAAGAAAGAGGCAAAACCTCGACTTATCCGATGGATCTTACTCCTTCAAGAGTTTGATCTAGAGATCCGGGATAAGAAAGGAGCAGAAAATGTAGTCGCTGACCATCTTTCAAGGATAAGAGTAACTGAAATAGGATTGCCAACACCAATTAATGATTCGTTTGCTGATGATTCATTAATGGCGATTACTGACTCTTCTCATTGGTATGCTGATATGGCTAATTTTCTTGTCAGTTGACAGCTACCTTCTGACCTTTCTTATAACCAAAGGAAACGATTTTTGCATGATGCAAAATTCTTCGTTTGGGATGATCCTTATCTTTTTAAGCAGTGTTCTGATGGTCTTTATAGACGATGTATCCCCCAGTGGGAAGTTAAAGGAGTTTTAGAAGGATGCCACTCATCTGCTTATGGTGGTCATCATGGTCCGTCCAAGACCGTAGCCAAAGTCTTACAATCCGGGTTTTTCTGGCCCTCGATGTTTAAATATTCAAAAGATTTTGTTATGGCTTGTGACGCTTGTCAACGAATGGGTCAGATATCCAAGAGACATGAAATGCCTCAAAACGGCATATTAGAAGTTGAAATATTCGATGTCTGGGGTATTGACTATCAAGGACTATTCCCTTCTTCTAACGGAAATCGTTATATTCTAGTCGTTGTTGACTATGTTTCCAAGTGGGTAGATGTGACACCCTCAAATTTGCGGAAAGAAAAAAAATAATTTAAATACATAACGAAGGGTGTCATAAATAAAAAGGTTCATTACAAAAGAAAATTTATATTATACATAAGAATTATACAAGACGGGAGACATATCTCCCATATAAATACGGAAATAAAAGAGTGTATAATAATATACAATCTAAGAAAACGAATATAGGTCCAAGTAAATACTTCGCTCGCTAGCTCGTCAATGTACCCAATGTATGCATCACAAACCTGCCAACCGCATTAAATATAAACACGGAAGCCACAGTCATTGGGGAGTAACTCCGAGTCCTCCCAGCCACGAAATGTCGAGTTTAATGAAACATGAATAACATAAAAGCAATGTATATGGAAAATACAAAACTTAAACATATATGATATGCTTTTCATGTTATGAAACAGATAACTAACAAATAACCTAGCATGTGAAAGCTATCATGTGAAACCGATAATAAACTATAACTCGAGGTAGGGAAGCTGGTATGCTAGCTCAGCGGTTCCTCTCAGAAACATGGCCGTGATACACTCAAACCCTAATCAACACGTACTCATGTGAATCAGTTAACAATCGGTAATCCAAACTCTATCAATCTTAGCCGGCTTGCATCTCACCTTCTAAAACTCATAGAATCATACAAACATGAAAGACCAATACGTCTACAAACAGGCATAAGTTCTTAGTGACGTCAATAGAAGACTTCTGTAACTCAAGTCTATACCACGAGGTAGGATATACTTAAATATTTAGGCTCAGCGGTCACGCTAATGACATGGCCCAAATACCAAGCACACATCTGGGCTCAGCGGTTACACTAATAACATGACCCAGATCCAAAGCACATATCTTAGCTCAGAGGTTACCCTAATAACATGTCCAAGATACGACTCAACCCTAAACCTAAACTGCGCAGACCCAGAGAAATGCGAAGATCCATCGCATCCAAGACCCATGATACAATCACATGAGTACCCCTAATAAGATCCATCAAAGGGTTGGCTAGTACTAAAGCTGGCTCCATTTCCCAAAGTGGAAACCATGGCAGCCATGCCCCGACTTGAAGATCCATCAAGCCGGGAACACAAAAGCTATCAAGCGTCAAACTCCATATGCTCGTTAAAGATAGTACGGGCCTATCAATGTCATGGTCCAAGATACTCATTTAGAATTAGAATGGTCAAGACGCCATATACTCATCATTCTCTATGGGTACTTAGTCAACACGACACCAACCATATAATCAAACAGTCACGGGAAAAACATCCTATCATGTGACTAATTGCAGATAAATAATAATCAAATATCATATCGCCTCATATCTACTAAGGCTAATTCATTAATTAAATACAACCTTACTTGAAGACAAATCCCCGACCCGAGTCCCGCGACGGGTCATCAGTCAAAACGGGGCTGACTAGATCTTAGTTTGACCAACCCGTTTGGTCAAACCGGCTAGAAACAGAGTCTTTACCAATTAGACTTGAACATAAAAATCATCATATTCCTTACATGTTTATTTTATTAAAACTTCTAACATGTGAAATATTAAATCTTACGAAAAACCCGCTTGACTTAAAGGATATCAAATTAAACTATAATCTCGTATTATAATTTCTAACATGTGAGGAATTATAATATTATGAAAAATACTTTTAATTAAATAATTTACTTATTACAATTTCCCACTTGCTAAATATTACAAAACACGATAAAATGACAATAACTCAAAAACCGTCACAAGTCCCAAAGTGGGACCCACGGGCTGATTTTTGGGCCAAGAATAAACCGGCCCATTTGGGCTGTTTTGGTTTGACATTTTTAAAACCGTTACTTAAAATTTCCCGCATGCTTAACATATTTAAAACCCGTCAAAACAACAACAAAACAATCAAACATCGACACAAAACCAAAGACCAAAACCCGGACCAACCCAGACCAATCCAGACCGGACCTGGACCGGCCTGAACCGGCCTGGTTTTGGGCTGGTTTGGGCTGGTTTTTCAGCCACCCAATTCGGCCACCACAAAACAACCACCACAATTTATTTCCAACATGATTTTAATTAACAACATCCATTTTAAACATCCAATTCATCCATCATGCATACCAAAAATCATGATTATGAACAATCATCAAATATGTCAAGAACACTAAACAAAAACCAAAGAAACAAAAGCTATGTAACATTAAATCGTCGAGTAACTCGGAATCGTTACCTTAGCTAGCTAAAATCAAGTAGCACCAAAATAATAAGAACTAAGAAAATAAGAAACCCGTCTTCTAATCTTCTCCTAAAATATACGAGTCACCAAACTCGTCTTCAAAATCTTCACCTATAAGAAATGACAAGAAAAACATTATTAGAATTAAAACTTGATTTTCCATAATTAAAGTGTTGAAAACGATTTTGTCGGATTTGAAATTAAACCGTACTTGAAGATGGAGAGCGAAGAGGAGATTCTAGAAATATAAGTTAGGACGGATTTAATTAAGAAATGAAGGTTTTATGATGAGTTTGCTCAAGAACGACGAAGAACAAATGAAGAACGACGAAGAACGTTCAAGAACGATGAAGAACGATTAATTTGATCTTAAGTTGATTTGTTGTAAAATGAAAAGTTGTTAGTGAGTAATGGAGGGTGAGGGAGCCGTGTAATTATAGAGGGAGTATGGAGTCGGGTTTTGAAATTGTTGTTACGGAATTGACTCGGGTTTAATAATTATATTACGGTAATCGATTAGATATAAATGTATATTAAGTTAATTAAATTAAATATCAAGATATTATGTTATTATAATCAAAAGAAATGAAAATATCAAGCCCTATTAGAGGGTGGAAGAGCCGTGTGGAATAGGCAAGAACCGGGTCTGATTTCGAGCGTTTTGCGTAATTTCCGTTGACGGATCGATAAAGTAACAAATAGCTAAGATATTTGTATTAGTTTAATCGAAACAATTAAAATATCTCAAGTGAGTGGAAAACGATGACATGGGCGTGTGACTCATGCCAAAGTCGAGTTTCGGGTTTGTTTCGGGATTTACGATGAGTCGGGAATAGTTAAATGATTCCCGGTTTTAAACCGTAAAACCTTATTATAAATTCCAAATAAATTCAAAATAATTTTATTAAATTCTCATAAATCCTAATAAATCTAAATAAAAATAACTCACAATATTATTTTTTTTAATCAATTTTCGGTCTTCAACTTATAAGGCGAGTCGGAAAAGTCAACGAAAGTCAAGTCGACTTAAAAGTCAAGAAAAGTCAAAAATGACTTAAAACTCAAGAAAAGTTTATGACGACTTAAAAGTCAAGAAAAGTCAATGACGACTTTTAAAAAGTCAAGAAAAGTCAAAGACGACTTAAAAGTCAAGAAAAGTCAAAGATGACTAAAAACGGGATTTTCATGAAATCTCTCAGAACTTCCAAATACGAACTCGGAATTTCAAAATACGACTCGAAACAATAAATTCTATTTTAAAAACTTAAGTCTGCTGAAAAGTGTTAGTAATATTTTTACTAGAAAAATTGGGTACTTTTCGGGTTGTTACAATCACCCCTCCTTTTAAAAAGTTTCGTCCCCGAAACTTAGAAGAAGGAAAGTAACATATATGTAGGTCTATTTCAAAACTGTTAAAAATATATTGGTAATAAAAATACTGAGTCTTATCAATGGTACGAAAGGTTCTCGTCAGCTGTTAAGAACATCGACGTCCCAAGTCAAAGACTTTAAAAGATACTTTTTCGCATCAATAAATGAGAAAACTAGTTATCGAACGTCTCCAATAACAAGTCTCAACACTTCTTGACGGTAAAATACTTGAAATCATAAAACATTTCCAAAAGCTTTTAGTTCAAAAATTTCATAGTAAAAGTAATAACTCTATTATCTATGCCTAAAATTTCTAACTTAAGCTTATAGTAATCTATCTAAGAGAAATGATAATCCATATAAGGAACGGAGTATTCGAAAGAATAAATCGAATAGAAAGAGGGAAGAAAGAAAGATATTAGCCGGAAAAGTAGATCCGTTTATTGATATAGGAATGTCCGAATGAAGATAAGAGCATGAAACCACATCTCCGGACGGTAAAAATATAGGAGTACTTTCTCCAACTGAAGCTTTGAGAGGTAATTTATCGGATAGTCTCATTGAACTAAAGGACAAAGAAGTTCTCGTATAAATTAAACACGGTATTTCTTAAATTGAAAACATACCGGTCACAATGTCTGGTTGAGCATCGGCCTCTGCGCGGCTCATGATGAAAATTCGACCTTTCGGTCTCCCAGAAATAGCTGGTGTAGAAGCTATCTTCCTCCTATCAGGGCATACATTAGCCTGGTGTCCCGGTTTCTGACAAGCATAGCACACAATTGGCTGGTTGAAACAGCCCATACCGGGATGCCTAGGCACCTTGCACCTAAAACAGATACGACCCTTAAGATCGTTGTTGTTGCTCGGAATGAATGGACGGTTTCTCTGATTTGCTTGTCCACTCTGAAAGTTTCTCCTCTTATTTGGAAAAGAGGAAGAAAAGGAAGGTCGAGAAATAGAATATAATGGTCTCTTGCCATAAGAATTAGGAGCAACATACGAGGAACGAGCCTCGTCGGCAATCTCCCGAATAGAACTCTCTGCCCATATGGCATCATTGTAAATAGAGACAAAGGAAGTAGCACCCCTACTTATCTTGCCCTTCACCTCAGGAGAAAGCTTTCCTAGGTAAAAGAAGGCCTTGTCCTTCTCCCTTGAAATAAGCCGAGTGGCATAATGAGCCAACTCGTTGAACTTGGTTGTGAACTTCTGAACTGAGAGAACTCCTTGTTTGAAGTCCATGAATTCTTTCAGTTTCTACTGTCTCAATTCATCTGGGTAGAACCTCGCCTCCAATAGTTCACGGAAACGAGTCCACCCAAAATCTGGTTCTAACTTAGAAGTAGGGCCAGTAAGTGACCACCACTGATCAGCTTCCTTCACTAAGAAGTGGGAAGCAAGACGGACTTTATCCGCTTCAAGAACATCATAACGAGAAAAGTTCTTCTCCATTTCTCGAATCCATTCAGAAAGTTTGACGGGATCCCCTTCACCATCATAGGTTTTGCTTGGCTCCTAGATAGTTGTGAAGCAACCCATGTACAACTTCCGTGTCTCTCACGGTCAGGAATAGGATTTGCTTGTTGATTTTGCTGATTTTGAATAATAACAATAAGAGCTGCTAAGATCGTGTTGTCATTTCTCGGAGGCATCTTGCAAAAGAAAACACAGATTAGTACTTATCATTTAGCAAGCACAAAGAGACTACAACATAAATCCTAATCTACCCATCCTACCATTCTATCTCACAAGTTTCTTATTTATTAAGGTCAAGTTATTTATACAAGGGTACACAAACGTGCGTCGGGAGCAAAAATGCTCTGATACCAACTGTGACACCCTCAAATTTGCGGAAAGAAAAAAATAATTTAACTAACTAAAAGATGAGAATACAAAACGAAGGTGTCATAAATAAAAAGTTCATAACAAAAAGGAACTAATATTATACATAAAAAAAATATCTGAAACGGGAGACATATCTCCCGTATAAATACAGAAATAAAAGAGTGTATAATAATATACAATCCTAAGAACCGAATATAGGTCCAAGGTAAATACTTCGCTCGCTAGCTCGTCAATGTACCCAAGTATGCATCACAAACCTGCCAACCGCATTAAATATAAACACGGAAGCCACCGTCAGTGGGGAGTAACTCCGAGTTCTCCCAGCCACGAAATGTCGAGTTTAATTAAACATGAATAAAATAAAAGCAATGTATATGGAAAATACAAAACCTTAACATATATGATATGCTTTTCATGTTATGAAACAATTAACTAACATATAACCTAGCATATGAAAGCTATCATGTGAATCCAATAATAAACTATAACACGAGGTAGGGAAGCTGGTATGCTAGCTCAGAGGTTCCTCTTTGAAACATGGCCGTGATACACTCAAACCCTAATCAACACGTAATCATGTGAATCAGTTAACAATCGGTAATCCAAACTCTATCAACCTTAGCCGGCTTGCATCTCACCTTCTAAGATTCATAGAATCATCAAACATGAAAGACCAATACTTCTACAAACAGGCATAAGTTCTTAGGACCATCGATAGAAGACTTCTGTAACTCGAGTCTATACCACGAGGTAGGATATACTTATATATTTAGGCTCAACGGTTACCCTAAGAACATGGCCCAAATACAAAGCACACATCTAGGCTCAGCGGTTACCCTAATAACATGGCCCAGATCCAAAGCACATATCTTAGCTCAGAGGTTACCCTAATAACATGGCCAAGATACCACTCTACCCTAAACCTAGACTGCGCAGGCCTAGAGAAATGCGAAGATCCATCGCATCCAAGACCCATGATACAATCACATGAGTACCCCTAAGGAGATCCACCAAAGGGTTGGCTAGTACTGAAGCTGGCTCCATTCCCCAAAGTGGAAACAATGGCAGCCATGCCCCGACTTGGAGATCCACCAAGCCGGGAACACAAAAGCTATCAAGCTGTAAACTCCATATGCTCGTTAAAGATAGTAAGGCCTATCAATGTCATGGTCCAAGATACTCCTTTAGAATTAGAATGGTCAAGACGCCATATACTCATAATTCTCTATGGGTACTTAGTCAACACGACATATATCATACAATCAAACAGTCACGGAAAACTTCCTATCATGTGACTAATTTCATATAAATCATATTCAAATATCATATCGCCTCATATCTACTAAGGCTCATTCAATCATTCATTTAAATAAAACCTTACCTGAAGACAAATCACCGACCCGAGTCCCGCGACGGGTCATCAGTCAAAACGGGGCTGACTAGATCTTAGTTTGACCAAACCCGTTTGGTCAAACCGGCTAGAAACAGAGTCTTTATCACATAGACTTAACCATAAAAATCAACATTTCATTACATGTTATTTTATTAAACTTCTAACATGTGCATTATTAAATCTTACGTAAACCCCCGCTCGACTTAAATGATATCCAATTAAACTACGATCTCGTCTTATAATTTCTAACATGTGAGAAATAATAATTTAGTGAAAAACCTTTTAATTAACTATTTTACTTATTAATATTTCTCGCTTGCTAATTATTACAAAACGCGATAAAATGACGAT
Source organism: Heliosperma pusillum (assembly GCA_022085475.1). Taxonomy (NCBI): domain Eukaryota; kingdom Viridiplantae; phylum Streptophyta; class Magnoliopsida; order Caryophyllales; family Caryophyllaceae; genus Heliosperma; species Heliosperma pusillum. Next base: position 26 of record JAIUZE010071497.1, on the reverse strand, counting down.
AACTCAAAAACCGTCACAAGTCCCAA
>JAIUZE010071495.1:0-28942 GCA_022085475.1 Heliosperma pusillum | reverse complement strand
AATAACATGTTTTGAATATGTGGATTTTTATGTCTATGTCTATGTGATAAAGACTCTGTTTCTAGCCGGTTTGATCCAACGGGTTTGGTCAAACTAAGATCTAGTCAGCCCCGATTTGACTGATGACCCGTCGCGGGACTCGGGTCGGGGATTTGTCTTCAAGTAAAGTGTATTTAATTACTGAATTAGCCTTAGTAGATATGAGGCGATATGATATTTGATTATTATTGATATGCAATTAGTCACATGATAGGATGTTTTTCCCGTGACTGTTTTATTATATGGTTGGTGTCGTGTTGACTAAGTACCCATAGAGAATTATGAGTATATGGCGTCTTGACCATTCTACTTCTAAATGAGTATCTTGGACCATGACATTGATAGGCCTTACTATCTTTAACGAGTATATGTTCATGGCTTGATAGCTTTTGTGTCACTGACTTGGGCCTTTTGATACCAAGCCGGGGGCATGGCTGCCTAATTGCTTCCACTTTGGGAATGGATCCAGCTTAAGTACTAGCCATCTCTGCTTAGGGGGTCGCCTAGTAGAGTTTCTCATGTACTGTTTAGTAATGAGACAGGGAATGGGTTAGCTGTTGTCGCTAGGTCTGATCAGTTTAGGGCTAGGATGTTTTCCTACCTTGTGGTATAGACTCGAGTTACAGAAGTCGACTATTGACTGTACTAAGAACTTATGCCTGTTTCTAGACGTATTGGTCTTTCATGTTTGTATGATTCTATGACCGTTCTAGAAGGTGAAGATGCAAGCCGGCTAGGATTTATAGAGTTTGGATTACCGGTTGTTAACTGATTCACATGATTACGTGTTGATTAGGGTCGAGGGTATCACGGCCATGTTTCTGAGAGGAACCTCTGAGCTAGCATACCAGCTTCCCTACCTCTTGTTATATTTTATTATCGGATTCACATGATAGCTTTCATATGATAGCTTATATGTTAGTTAATTGTTTCATAACATGAAAAGCATATCATATATGTTAAGGTGTTGTATTTTCTATATACATTGCTTTTATGTTATTCATGTTTCATTAAACTCGACATTTCGTGGCTGGGAGGACTCGGAGTTACTCCCCACTGACTGTGGCTTCCGTGTTTATATTTAATGCGGTCGAACAGGTGGTGAATGCATACATTGGGTACATTGACGAGCTAGCGAGAGAAGTATTACCTTGGACCTATATTCGGTTCTTAGATTGTATATTATAATACACTCTTTCATTTCCGTATTTATACGGGAGATATGTCTCCCGTCTTGTATATTTTCTTTTGTAGGATATTATTTCCGTTTTGTAATGAACCTTGTTATTTATGACACCCTTGTTATATATCATCATCTTTTATGTATTTAAATTATTTTTTTTTCTTTCCGCAAATTTGAGGGTGTCACCAACTTTCGCGTCACTTATCAAGGCCGTAATAGAGAAGATGTCCAACAACCAAGTCTTCACAAATCCAGTACATGATGATCTTGGAGGATTTCAAACCATAAATCTCGTAGAGAGTGAGTTGACACCTCTATACTTCGATCCATACTCTAACATGGTGGTCACCCACATGCTCAAATCCCAGGGATACTTCCCAGGGATGCCATTAAACACCAGCAGGAAAAGTACCTTTGCACCTTACAAAGAGGGGAATTCCGGAAAGATACCATTAGGATTAGGGTACAAACCTACAAAGAAGGAAACTCTGGAAATGCTTACTCGAGTCCAAAATCGCAAAAGTAAGGGAATCCAGATGCAACCTTATCTGCCTAGTCTGAATGGATACTTCGTTAGGACGAGTAGTCAAGAATACTTTCACGGATTCCGCTAACCATGAGCTGGAATCGAGGTCTTCCACGATTGCTATTTTATACCTCCAGAAACGGTTCCTGTAAAGCAAAAGCTTAGTCGAATGAGGACTGAATGAGCTCTTAAGATCAAAGAAGAAGTCGATAAGCAATTCAAAAGCCGGGTTCATCAAAGTTTACGAGTACTCTGACTGGGTGTCTAATATAGTCCCTATACCAAAAAAGGATGGGCGAATCCGGGTTGGTGTTGATTTCAGAGACTTAAACAAACCAAGTTCTAAAGATGACTTCCTTTTACCACATATTGACTTATTGGTAGATAACACAGCAGATCACGCACTATTATCCTTCATGGATGGATATGCCGGGTATAATTAGATCAAAATGGCCAAGGAAGATATGCACAAGACATCCTTCGTCACTCAGTGGGGCACATATTGCTACACAGTTATGCCTTTTTGGGCTAATTAATGTTGGAGCTACATATCAACGTACCGTGACTACATTGTTACATGACATGATGCATGAGGAAGTAGAGGTGTATGTAGATGATATGATCGTCAGGTCCAAAGACAAAAAAGGGCACATCAACAACCTTCGCAAATTCTTCCTCAGATTGCACAAGTACAATATGAGACTCAATCCTCAGAAGTGTGCATTCGGAGTAACATCAAGCAAACTTCTAGGATATGTCGTTAGATAGAGGGGAATGGAAATTGATCCATCCAAGATCAAAGCCTTAATCGAAATGCCGCAACCCCAAACAGAGGAAGACGTTAGAGGATTCCTGGGCAAAGTACAATATGCGAGCCGGTTCATATCGAAACTTACTATATGATCTGCGAACCTATTTTCAAAAAGCTAAAGAAAACAGACCCTACCATATGGGAGGATGACTGTCAAAAAGCATTTGACAGGATTAAGGAGATATTGGCTAAACCACCAGTGTTAATACCTCCCCAAAGAAATCAACCTCTTGGTTTATATCTCACAGTCACAGAAACGGCTATGGGACTATGCTTGCACAGACCGTTGAAAAAGAAGAAAGAGCTATCTACTACCTTAGTAAGAAGTTCTTAGAATATGAGTGTAAATACACACCTCTCAAAAAGACGTGCCTCGCTCTTGTGTGGGCAACAAAGAAGCTACGCCACTACATGCTTAGCTACTATGTCAAAGTATACTCTAAAATGGACCATGTCAAATACCTTTTCAAGAAACCCATCCTCAACGGACGTTTGGCAAGATGGACCTTAATGCTCTCAGAGTTCGATCTCAAATATGTACCTCTGAAAGTCATAAAAGGACGTGCCGTTGCTGAGTTCTTCGCAGATAACCCTATCAACGACGCTCAAACATTTGACATGTGGTCATTTCCAGACGAGGACATACTACAATCTTGTATGGACTCGTGGGTCCTTTATTCGATGGCGCATCCAACTTAAGAGGATTTGGAGTAGGAATATTGCTCATTTCTCCTGAAAGCGAGCATACACCACTATCTGTCAAACTCGACTTCGAGGTGACAAATAACGCGGCAGAATATGAAGCTTGCCTCATTGGGCTACAAGGAGCAGTCAGTTTAGGCATTAAGAATCTCCGAGTTCATGGAGACTCCTCCTTGATCGTCAAGCAACTCACGGGATCATGAAAAATTCGAAGTGAAAGCCTATCACCCTATCAGGCTAGGATAGATCAAGTCGGCCATTTATTTGATCAAGTCACTTATCTACATCTGCCTCGAGAAGAAAATAAGTTTGCAGACACTCTTGCGAAACTTGCAGCCTTGATCAACATGCCAGACAACATGATCGAAATGCCTTTATGCATCGAACGACGGTCAGAACCAGCCTATGTGCACCAACTTAGAAATGAAGAAGAAAGCCCAGAGGAACCGTGGCTCCAAGCCATTCTAAACTTCAAACTCAACGGCACATACCCACCAGAAATAGACAAGAGGGGACAACGCGCCATACGCCTATTAGCCTCTCAATACCTCCTCATGTAAGGAGAACTGTACAAAAGAACACCTCTTGGTGTCATATTACATTGCCTTGATCATTCACAGGCACAAAAAGTGATGGAAGAAGTTCACAATGGAGAATGCGGTCCTCACATGAGTGGACCCATGATGGAAAAGAAAATCACACGTCTAGGATATTACTGGACGACAATGGATTCAAATTGTATTAAGTACGTCAGACACTGCCATAATTGCCAAATCTTTGGGAATGTACAACATGTTCCTCCCTCGATGCTCTACACCATGACATCACTTTGGCCATTTTCTGCATGGGGAATCGCATTATCGGAAAGATCACCCCAGCCAGAACAGAAGGTCAATGCTTTATTTTGGTGGCTACCGATTACTTCACCAAATGGGTCAAGGCAGCATCCTACACTAGTCTCACCGCTAAAAATGTGGCAAAGTTCCTACAAACCAACATTATCTCCCGATATGGTTGCCCACATGCACTACAAGAAATCTTGTTTCAGGCGACTGTTATAAGGCGACCGAGTTCATTAGTCGCCAATTTGGCGACTGAATAAGTAATTTGGCGACTGAATGTAGTCGCTAATTTAGCGACTGAAGAGAATCCAAAAATTTTTACTGGAAATTTCGGGCGACTACTATCCGTCGCCAATTTGGCGACTAAAACACTAATTGGCGACCGTTTTCAGTCGCCAAATTGGCGACTGCCAAATCACTCACCATTTTCAGTCGCCAAACCTCTATAATTGTTCCAGAATCCGCGACTTTCCCCTTCTTCCTTATCTTACCAAATATGAAGAAAAAAAACTCCATTTGCGCGATTTAACCCCTTTGTCCGACACCACCTTTACTCTATACTCCGACACCACGCTCCGACACCAAGCTCCGACACCACGCTCCGACCACTACTCCGTCAACCACCTCATTTGTTTTAGTTTGTGAAGGTATATTTATAGTTTTAATTTCAATTTCTTAAATTAATGTTAAGTTTATTTGTTTAATTTATGATTTTCATTAGTTTTTGATGATTTGATAGATTTATTGTAAAGATTTGTGATGTTTATTAGGTTTTTAGATGTTATTTAGTTAGGGTTTGGTGAAGTTTGAATTAGTGTTTGTAATTGTAATTTTTATTAGTGTGGTTAGTATTGGGGTTTGATTAGTGGTAGTGTTGTTGATATTATTAGTGTTGTTAGTATTAATTTTGTTGGTATTGTTAATTTTGATTTGGGTTAGTGTTGTTAGTAATGGGGTTTTGATAATTTTCATGATTTGTGTTAGTGTTGGTAGTATAGGGGTTTTGGTTAGTGTTGTTTGATTAGTTTTAGTATGTTAATAATATTAGTGTTATTAGTATTATTTTGTTAGTATTGATAATTTTGATTTGTGTTAGTGTATTTCGTATTAAGGTTTTGATAAATATGATTGTTTGTGTTAGTGTTGTTAATATTTGGGGTTTTGATTAGTGTTAGTATTTTTTGTACTTGTTGTGTTGGTTAATGTTTAGATTAAAATGAAGAGATTGGAGCGTACATGGATGTACGAAGAAAGACTTGATAAGAAAAGACGTCCTACCGCTAGATTTATAAAGGGGGTTGCCGAGTTTATTGAATTTGCTAAACAACAAGACGAGTATGATTTAGTAGTACAGAAACTTAGGTGTCCTTGTATTAAATGCAAAAACATGAAATATCTACATGACATTGAGGTTCAAGAACATCTTTATACAAACGGGTTTTGTCCAAACTACTACAATTGGATTTCTCATGGAGAATCATTATTTTTCACTTCCCGAACAATCTCAAATCCCACAAAATGAGAACCCATATAGAGATATGGTAGTTGATGCATTTGAGTCTAATATTTTCAATAATGATCATATACCAATGAGTGAAGAAGAACCACACCCACAAGCAAAAGCCTTTTTTGATATGTTAAAGGCGAGTGAAAAACCATTATATGAAGGGAGCAAAATGTCATTGTTAGAAGCCGCCTCTAGGATAGTAACTTTGAAATGTGAGTACAATTTGCCATTTACTTGTGTTGATGGCATTGCTTCTTTGATTGAGGATGTTATCCCCGGTAATAATGTCATGACCCGATCATTCTACAATACCAAAAAAGTAGTGAAAGGTCTACAACTTCCGCATTACAAATGCATGATGATGAGGGTTGTTCATCAATTGGGGGAACAAGATATTTGGTTGACAAAGAATATGATCGTGCTCACCTTTACGTTCTTTTTAACTGTGAGATTTTGGAATCATATGAAACGGAGTTTGTGAATGATTTCATTAAAGCACATCCTAATGTGAATAGAGATGATGTTTGGAGTAACCATGAGGATCAATTTGCAGCATGGTTTCAGAACCATGTAATTGAGTTAAATATCCAAGATGATTTGATAAGGACTTTGGCCTTTGGTCCTTCACGAATGGTTAAAACGTGGAATCGTTACTCGGTCAACGGATTTAATTTCCATACATTCAACTACGGTAAGGATAAGGCTAGGTGCAATTATGGTGTTACTATTTCTTCTCTTGATGACAACGAATACTATGGTATAGTTGAGGATATCTTTGAGTTGAGCTATAATGGGCGTGAACGTTCTTATAATACTGTCTTATTTAAGTGTGAATGGAAGGATAACTCTGTGGCCGGTATAAAAGTTCATGAACGTTATAAACTCGTCGAAGTGAATCATACCCGGACATACTCAAAGTATGATCCATTTATACTCGCACATCAAGCCAATCAAGTATATTTCGCTTCTTATCCAAGCACGAAGAATGATCGAAATCAAAAGCAGTGGTGTGCAATCTTTAAGACAAAAGCACGCTCACAAGTAGATACAACTTTTTTTCAAGAAGAAATAGTATCTAGCGGGTTTATGTTGTCTCCACCTGATGAGGACATTTATGAGAATGGAAATGAAGAGGGTGAGGATTTAGAAAACGAGGATGGTGATGGTCAAGTTGACGGTGATGGTGGTGGTGATAGTGATAATGACAATGAATCAAATGGTGATGATGATGATGACAAATTTGATGATGATAATGATTAATTGGGTAAAGATATATTTATATATATATATTAATTAAGTATTTTATGTTATTTGATGTTTTTTTTATGTTATTAACAGTTTATGTTTATGTTTTTTTTTTTATGTTATTAACCGTTTCTAACAATTTGAATATTTGTGTAATTGTAGATTGCAGAAGGTCGAGGTAGACAACGTGGCGGCGGTTCAAATAGACGCCGTAGTACTTCTTGAGTCGACGAGGAGGAGATGGAGGTTATTGATTAGCAGAATCCGTTGGTCGAGGAATCGACCAATGACGATGAGTCCTAGGATCAGACATCGGAGACGATAATCAAGTTCACCCCAGAAGGGAAGATGATACTTGATCCCGCGGGTTTTTGGTAAGACAACGACCAATGTCTTTAATTTATTATTTTATAATTATATTACATTATTTAACATAAATGCATACTATTCCATAATTTATTTTTCAGGTTTTCGTCTCAAAAGGTTGTACGAGGTTGTACTCAAAGTACAAAGATGAAGATGACGGGGGTTGCTCCTACTTGTTGGACAAAGACTACCTCCACACAAAAAGAGGAATAGTTCAATAATTTTAGGGTATATTATTTTTGTTTATATTTTGTTATATTATTATAATTTTCAATTAATAATTTATTTTACTAATACTTACCTTTTAAATTGTAGAAAACATTTGACTGGCCGGCCGGATTAGAGTATATTGTACGTCAAAGGTACAATGAGATATGCACTAGACGGTTAAGGGACAACATGTATAAGGTTGTCAAGAGGAAGAAGGAGCCGGAGCATATGAGAGGTATTTAATTTTTTTTGTTATTTGTATATAGTTATAATTTAACACATTTTATCATATTTTATAATACTTATTTAACTTGTAGGTGGTGCATATGAAGATATGCTTAAATATCGTGAAACTCCGGAGTTTCAGGCTAGGTCGGCCCAAGCATCCAAAAATAAAAAAGGAGGAAAGAAAGATGGAGCGGCTGAGCCGTCACATCACGCAGGATCTCGATCTTTCCTGGACCTAGTTTTGGGTGTAAGTTATAATTTCCCCTTTTTCGTCCATTTGAAAATTATAACTTAAATTCTTTTTATTATTAAAATCTTCTTATACAAGTCTTTAATTTCTTCTTTTAGAAGGGTAAGAAGAAAAAAGCTAACACGCCCACGGCTCCGGAACTCTTCCTTGACACCCATTCCCGACTCCAAGACAATAGAAGATATTGGATAAAGCCAAAAGATAAGGAATTATATGTAAGTTTCAAACCATTTTTGGATTTTTACAATAAGTTCATTTTTTTAAATGTTTAACAAATTTTGTAGCTATTTTTAATAACAATGTTTATATTTTGTAGGAAGCATTTTCCGCCGAGAAACTTAGGCATCCCGAGAAATCCGATAACGAGATTTGGTTCGACTTGGTTAAGGGTTTCAAGAAGGGGAATGTCTACGGGATTGGGTCGGCTAAGGACGTATTTTACGAACCTCCAAGGGGAAGAATGCCTTCAAGCTCAAAACAAACCTACGAGCCGGGAGTCGTGGGAAAACTCCAAGCCGCACTTAACGAAGAAAGAAGAAAAAACGCGGAAAGGGATGAGGAATTAAGGATAATGAAAGAAAAATTTAAGGCTTGGGAAAGCAGGTTCGACAACTGCAACCAACGTCCGCCTCCTTTTTGGCGAGATTATGATGAAGGCAATGAAGGTGGTGGTATGCAAGCCGAAGCCAATATGACCCTTGGCTTTTGATATTAGTTTAGAAACTTGTGACTTGTGCTTGTTTAGAAACTTGGTTTGTTAACCTTTAAGAAGATTTGTAAACTTGAGACAACTTTTGATATATATGAGGATGTTGGTTTCTCATCGTGTTGTTGTAAATGTGTGAAATTATGGTTGATTTTTATTATACTTGCAGGTATGGTATGGTAACGAAATGGCAGGATGAAAACAGAATTTTTCTTGCAATATCACAGGTGTTTTGGCGACAAAAATGTTCATTTGGCGACTACTTTCAGTCGCCAAACCCCCTGTGTTTTTGCAAATTAGAAGGCCTTTTGGCGACTGATTGGCGACTGAAATCAGTCGCCAATTTGGCGACTGAAGGCTGTAGTGGTCGTCAAATTGGCGACTGATGGCGACTGATTTCAGTCGCCAATTTGGCGACTACATTACCTATCAGTCGCCAATTTGGGCGACTGATTTCAGTCGCCATTTCGCCAATTTGGCGACGTTTTTTCCAGTCGCCAAATTTGGCGACCGAAAGTAGTCGCCCGATTTTTTTGGCGACTAATGACTGCGACTGGGTCTTGGCGACTGATTTCAGTCGCCAAATTCATTTTAGCAACTTAAATTAGTCGCCAAGATCAGTCGCCTGAATGTTGTTTTCTTGTAGTGATGAAATCATTAGTGATAACGGCTCACATTTCCAGGCTAAGACTGAACAAGTGCTAGCCAATTACAAAATCAAGCATCACCATTCATCGCCTTACAGACCTCAGACTAATGGTGCAGTCGAGCCACCTAATCAGAATGTCGTCACGATCCTCAAGAAAATGAATGACAATTACCGCGATTGGCCAAGCAAAATACCCTTTGCATTATGGGGCTATCGCACTTTGGTTAGGACACACACTAGGGCCACTCCTTTCTACTTAACTTATGGGATGGAAGTTGTACAACCAGTAGGACTAGAAATCCCATCTCTACGTATTCTTTTGGAGAATGAAATTCCGGAAGCTGACTGGAAAAGAGATAGATATGATGAACTTGTCCTCTTGGACGAGCGAAGACTACGTGCCTTACATAATGTACAGACACATCAAGCACGTATCAAACGAGCCTTTAATAAACGGGTTAAATCCAGAAACATCAAAGAAGGGGACGTGGTGCTCAAATCGGTCAGAGCCCTCCTACCTGTTGATCCGCGAGGAAAGTTTTAACCTAGCTGGGCTTGGCCTTTATTTGTCAAATCCATATTCTCAGGGGGTGCAGTTAGAATCACAGACCTAGATGGGAATGAATTGGCTAACCCTACCAACTTAGACCAATTGAAACGATACTATCCTTAGCATAGGTCGAACAAGAAAACCAAACGCGCCTCGCGTCAACCCACGTGCCGCTCATGCGACACAGAATAAAACCGGCCCCTAGCCAGTCCATTTTAATATCACTATGCTCTTGCATTTTGACATTTGGATAATCCTCTTGTCATCAAATAAACTGAATTGTACTTCTTTTGGGAGTAAGCATGACGCATGCCATCTTTTTCTAAGTTCATTACAAGCTATTGTTTCGAACAGTTATTCTTTTACATTTTCGAACAACGCGCAGGGTTTGATTTCGTTTTATCTAATGAATACGTAGGCAATCCTTCGCATGATTCAACCCGTCATTATTTTAAATGTAAATAGAAAGACATTTGCATTTCCACTTGAAATTCGACAAGAATAATAAAAATAAAATATCGTCAGTTTCTTAACTAAACTTAATCTTTATTCCGTAATAATCCACTACATACATGAAAGAAAAAATGCTGAAATAAAAAGTTAGGCTGAGATTCTAAAAACCCCGCCATTTATTACAACTAAAAAAAGATAAATAATAATACTAAATAATAAAATGTGACTAAGGTTATTCTTCCACATTCCCCTTGCCTTTGTCACCCTTGCCACTCTTCTTGTCTCGACCACGGGCCGGGCGTTCTTGCGCTATCTCAGACCTAATCACCAACGGTCTTTCTCGCGTTCTAGCGTTACCATTCATATCCATCACATCTTCACGGCATGAGTAGTTTTTGGTTTCTTCGCTGGATGAACAACTAGGAATCCGGCTTCTTCTTCCCTTTCAGTTAGATACTTTTCTTCCTCTTTAGCCTTCTCGCGGATTTTATAGTCTATAGGCTCATGTTTCCTCAGTTTCTCACATTCCTCAGGAGTACTAGCCTTTCTCCATTGCAAGTATGAGCGAGATACCCATAACGAGCCAACTGGAATAGGTACATAGCACATATTCCTCTGAACCCATCTAGCGGCCCATTCCCGACAAAACTCTACAGTATGAGCCAAGGCAGTTTTGGGGAACGGTATCAAGCCTCCAAATTTTTTGTTTAAGGCCTACTTGCCTCAACAGTCTATCCGGAAATATACATACCATAAATTCTAAGCCAGGGAGATGAACCGACCGAGTAGAATCCGGAGACGACACCCCAGTAACTGATCTGAGATGCCACCATGGCACGATCCATCGAATCAAGGGACCGCCTTCACTCTTCAGCTTATTTTCCCAATAGTTGCATACCTGGGAAAAGTCCACCATAGAGAGCCTGGTTCACATGGTAATTGATCGTGCACGATATCCCGGCACATTAACTGGGGACTCGATCAATCGCAGTCGTTCCATCAGCCATATCTGCAGCAAGGAAAAAGAACAAGTCAAAAAATGAAAAAAAAAATGTAAAAGACAAAAAAAAAACGAAAAAAAAAGAGAGAAAGAAAAAGACGAAAAAAAAGAGAAAGAAAGAAAGAGAAAAGAAAGAGTTCTTACTTGAAACATGATGGAACTGCCAAGATATGAAAATTCTCGATTCGCCTTTCTATTATCCAGGCCAATAATGATCTCTCCTAGACAAAGGCATGATAGGCTCTTGCGCAGCTCCATTTGTTCTACCAGATTCAAGAAAAGAGGGTCCTCTCTCTACGCCTCGCAGCATATAATATAGAAGGGTCCCCCTATTTATGAATCGATTAACAAAATCGTCCATATGAACACCTTTCGAGGTAACATAACGGTCTACCTCAGCCTTAGTCAAATCAAGAAGGTCCCTAAATTTATTCTTATACCCTTGGGAGCTAAGGGGTATAGCTGGTGCATTTTCAGGGTCCCATCCCTCAATGCCAGCTATTTACTCAGAAAATGGACAAATATCGCCTCCAGGAAAGGCGAAAACATGAAAATTCGGGTCCCAATACTCAAGACAAGCATATAGGAAAGGCCTCACAACCTTCACTAATTTAAGGCTCAAGATCGATCCTAGATTAAAAGCACCCATATCGTGTTTCTCTACATTAGTGAACTCGTTGGTTCACTTCTTCAGACGGTTTTCAAAGGCATCCATGATTATGAAAGCTTTGTTTTTAGAGAGATTTTGTAATATAATCGTATTGATAGACGGAAGAATTATATGAGTAATAGCTTCCTAGACATGTCTATATATACTATTCGCGCTTTCTCAATTTTAATCAAAGACGGATTAACCCGGGAACGGACGCAGCTCTTGCTGCGCCTCTTCCCCAAGTCATTTGCTCTGACTTCCAGCTTCGTATCTTTCCTAATTCACGTCCAACTATAACTTCCTATTCCTATAGGATATAGATTCGGTAATACGACGATTTTCAATAATATGGGATTTCCCAATCCTGGTCGGGTTCGCTTCTCAAGAGGGAACTCGACGTTGTCGCCATACAAGCACATTTACTCATTTTATTTTATATCCTTTTAGGGAATCATTTCTAAACATTTTCCTTATAAACTTACATTTATTTTAAATTTTCTTTTTTTTAGGGGGTAACCCTCCCTACCGTCCGGTCATTTTTGCACATTCCATTGTTTTTGCGCCAGTTTAGGCCACTAACATGCTATATGTACATTATGTGATTGCTATATGATTTTCGGCAGCACGATGGCAGAAACCGTCGTCTACCAAACATGTTCTTTAGACTAACCTGCGGGAACAAAAGATACCAGACAACATAAGCGCTCAAAGAAGAAGCATGTACATCAAATTGGGGGATCTCGCCCAAAACAAAATCCAAAAACCCAAAACTGGGGGCATTCGCCCGAAACAAAGTCAGTATATACAAAAAGCTAGTCATTAAAAATGTAAAAGTCAAACAACAAAATATAGCTAATCCTCATCACCACCCAGCATGGCCACGGTCACCTCGAGAGCGCCAATCTCGGCATCCCTAGCATCCAACTGTTGGATTTATGTCCTGAGTCCAATTAAGGTAACCCGGTTTATATTCTATGTAACCGTAACATTTTGCTATAAGTCGCTTACGGACCGAGTATTAAATTGTTTATTGACTCGTGTAGAATTAAACGGGCCAATTGGGTCACACACAAGCTGAATATGTTATTTCCTATTTATAGTTAAAGATAGCAATATGGAAATAGGGTTCTAATTGGATTAGGCCTAGTTGCGATTAAGGTAAGAGTTTAATTAGGAACTGAGTCTTTACCTCCCGATATATATAGAGATATAAGGGAGTCGGTTTCCATCATATTATTTTTCTGTGAGAAATAATAAAGCCTACCTTGTACTAGCATACAAGTCGCCTCTCCTATTCAACGTGTGGATACTAGTGGAGGCACTACGATTGGCATGCTCTTATTTATTTGTACCAGTTGGGTTATTCAGATCCGGTTCTTATTTTCTTATACTGCTGGATTTTATTGCATTAATTCCGCTGCGAGGTAATTCGGTTTCATTTTTATGTTTAATTCTGATTTCTAACATACATATGGTCCTGGATATTCGGTATTAAAATCGTTTTAAGTACTTACGAAACCCTTCACCAACTCCCTTAACAAGCGAGCCGTCTCCTCCAGGGACTTTGCCAGCTCTCCCTCCAAGTATCTCTGCAAAGAAATGCCTTATATCAGCCATTTCACTTCAAAATACAAGAAGATACGATAAGAAGGAAAGAGAGGTTCATACCTGTCTATCCCGATGGCCGTGGCCCGAAGCCGGTTGGCCACCCTCCACAACGCCACGTGCTGAGACGGTGCCACCTACAAATAGAAAAAAGGTCAGATCAAAAGCATTCACATGCAGGGAAAATGAAAGGAAGATAGCCAAATCTTACCCTCCTCGCTAGATGCTGCCACTACTCCAAGCCGGCATCAGTCACCGCCTCACTGAAATCCCGGAGCTCTAAAGTCGTCGTAAAATCGGCCGCATCAGTATACTCCAACACCTCGGGGTAAGCTGGGGGCTCGACACCCGCAACCTCGATCTTCTACAAAAGACAGATGGCTCTTCAATTGACGATCATTTGTCACTTTTAAAATTAATTCAATTCAAAATAAGCAACGCTTACCACTATCGGCCAGTACGTCGGTCTCTGGTGGACAAACCCGGAGTAGTCCTCACCAAGTAGCAGGAGAGCATCTCCACTCGCGCCGGCCTAGTTAGCCTCTCTCTCAGCGTTAGAGGGCTCCCTATACATCGACCCTAAAGGATCAATGGGGATCGTAAAAATATCACATGAGCACTATTGGGTAAACGCTCACCCAGGTACCACATAGGTCCTATGTGTAAGTTTCTTAAACTCGATATTAGACATTTCTAATATCATATTATTAATAGTTTACTCTTAAACTATATGGACCTTATGCATGCATAACAAAAGATAAGGAAAGAACAATTTCTTACATTGATTATGACGTAATATGGACACAAGATTTGAACTCCTTCCAAATATTGTTCTTGAGCTATGAATATGAGGATGAATTCCAAGTTCTTAGTATAAGAACACTCCTATAAGTAGCACCCAAGACAACCCCTTTTATCTCTACTAAAATACTACACTAGTATTATTTGTAGTAACCCTTTAAAATAAATCTAATAACTCTATTACTACACTAGTAATTTTATTAGAATATGAACTCTAAATTATATGAAAACTTCTTGAGTTTTAGAGTAAGAAAGAAGAGATTTAGAGAGATAAGGATACATGCATAATATGAGATGTTGTAGTATATAATAAGAGGGAAAAACAAGCCCCTTTGTGGCTTGTGAAAACCGGTCACACACACCCCACATGGGTGGGGTGTTGTCACTTCCAATTGTTCTTAACAATGTAAAAGGTTGAGTGTTGGTAATAGTTTTTGTGCATGATTATGTCTAATTCCCAATTAGAATAATACACAAAAATAATCACCCTCTTTGTATACTACCAAAACCGGTGCACCCTGGTAATATGGGTGTCCATTTTATTTTTGCAATTTGTCATTTGTCACAAGTGTGACATGTGACATGTAACATGTCAGTTTACTTATAAATGTGCATTTAACCAATTTAAATGCAATTTCATAACAAATAAATTAGACTTAATAATTTAAGTCACATTTTATAATTACATGTAAATAAAATGGGTCATATCATATTTGGTTAATATAACCTATAACAGTTTGTAATTATAATCGACCAATTTCACTTATCTCAAATGTTTCATAAACATAATGCATTCTTAGTAATATAACAATTAAATTACCAAAATGAATCTTATTTAATCATATTACAATAAGATATAATTCTCACTTACAATATAAACTTGGTTCAATTTAAGGGATTAATTAATCTGTATCGCTATACAATTAATTAATTTACATGATTAGGGGATTGTCCTTTAGGTGTGACCTCAAGGGATCAACTGATCACCACCGTCATACGACAGTAACGTCAAACTCAATTGAGCCAATCATTACCGATTTATGTTGACCAGTTGACTATAATATTCATCATCCCTTTGTATTCTTATTATTGAGATTTAATTATGTGATCGCACTATTGTTGAGGACATTTACTCCAACAATCTCCCACTTGTCCGAGACAAGTGTGCGTCACCAATTATCTTGTCCTATTACAATCTCCCACTCAATGCAAGGTGTCTTGCAGGTCGTACTTGCATATAATCATATCAAGAGTGGTTTCCTCGATCTGGAGAGTAACTGTCTGACAGGAATTATCTACCATAGATACCTTCCGAGCGTGGCCACGCATTTTCAGCTTACTCCTCCTCGAGTGGCCTTGAGATTTAAAAGAACCCTGACAAGGGGTGGACAATTCCTATCGCACTATTTCCTTTGCATAACCACAGCTCATCATGACCCAAAAGATGCCCATTTGACCCCAGTTACGAAGGTCGTAGAGCATAAATCAAAGTCACTCTGAAACTGTGCCACCTTAGGCGAACAATCTTTAGTCAAAGAATTGACTCAAAAAGAATACTAGTAGCTCTTGCCACGACCAGGCTACAAGAATTGCCAGAATTCTATAAGCTGTCACTGCTCGACAGATTGTCTCTTACAGTCTGTCTATGTGATCGATTTGTCATCCCTTATGACCCTATGACACTTGAACTTGCCATCAATCGCACCACAATCTAGTCACTTCGAGATGTCATCTCATATAAGTGACTATGGGCCAATGTTATGTTAATACAGTCCACTTCAATGGGTTTCAAAATTGTCTCTACAACCCATTTGGATATAACAAAGCACAAAACGAGTTTTAGAAACACAAACGATAAATGTGATTATCATATATGAACAATCAACACAATGTTATTGCTTCATATCATATAATCTAAAGTTTATTTCGTCTAAGACAATTTACGACGATCTTATTAAATGCAATAAAGGCTTGGGTAGTGAATATACCATGTATTCATTTATTCCAACCTTGTTAATTGCCTTTTCCTTCCATCCAACGTTATTCCTAATAACATGAATTCATCTATGTACATGTCTAGATCTCTATCTAGTGTTGGGCTCTTTAACTTGAAAGATGCTCCCACTCGTTATCATGATAACTAATAGGTATATAGGTGAAAGGATCTACCATTAGTTCCTTTTAAACCACCTTATCCTCATCATAATGTACTAGGTCTCTATTTGTAGAATTTATAATGATTGACTCTTCAATCATTCTTTTAGATATTCGCTTCTTTTATAACAAAAGTACGCCTAGGATTTTGATAAATCCTTTTATAAGTTTGGGAATTTGGGTTGTGTAACTTTTACCATATATCCAAATTTTCTCCACCAAACATAAGAGTGTATCCCTAGTTCTCCTCAAGAACTCTACGGATGTTCTCGTAGGCTATCCAATGACTCTCATGTGGATTGATTTGGTTTTGGCTTGTCATGCTCACAGCATACAATTTATTTAGTTACGTGTATGTAATGGCATACATTATTGGTCTCATGTGATCAACAACTCTTAGGTTCAGTGGATGACTATGACCTTTCATAGTGATCCCACTTTTATCAACATAAATAACCTATTTAACTTGTTGAAAAGATTAAGGATCTTATCGATATAAGATACCTTTTAAATGCCAAGCTAAAATCTTCTATTCCACAATAGATTTTTAGTATACATGTTGCCCTCTTTCATCCAACAATAAAATCCAACCATTTCTTTCAAAAAGGTAATACGAATACGTTACTCACAACGAGTGATACGTCATTCACGTGGAAAACAATTTCTCCCACTGAACTTCATGTCTTTACATGATAACTTTAACTCCCACTTAACTTCATGTCTATACATGACTTTAACTCCCACTGAATTTCATGTCTATACATGACTTTTGACAATTCGAGTGAAACCCTTCTTATATCTTATATTAGAAAAGATCATCATAACCTCTAGGTAGATACATACAATAGGCTTGTGTCATGTACACATCCTATTCCAAATCCTTATTTGGACATGTAGTTTTGATGTGTATCTTGTACACACCTATTATGAGGTATTTCATAGATGATTTGGATCTAAGCATAGTTACGCAGTAACTTAGCTTTTGTAGACATCTACATGTCTATCCATGCAATTATAATTGGACACCTCCAATTAAAACATCTTCATGTTTATCGAATGATTTTTGGACAACTCTAAAACATCATTCCCTTGCATCGATTCCATTTAGTTTCATACGTCTCTTATGTTAGAAAATTAAATTTTAAAACTTCTAGGTACTTCCACTTCATAGATCATAATCTTATTATTTCAAGAACATTTTCTATTGGTCTCGTCACTAGTCTAAGGATTCACCTAAGAACGCTTTCTTTTGGTCTCCTCACTAGTCTTGATTTTAACCTAAGAACATTTCATTTTGGTTTTCTCACTAGTTCCTAACTAGTTTTTCGTTGTGGCTTATTTTCTCCCACTCTATCCTTAGAAAAAATACAACTATTTTCTTTAAAGATAGCCTTATGAGCCACAAACAATTTTGTTCCCATACTCGTAAGGGAGGTAGAAGTATCACAATATGACCTTAAGTGATCTACCAAAGACTTCTTTGTAAAGACATCGAATCTTAACTTCAACATAGACTAGTTCTATAAGAGCTAAATAGGTGAACTCATATTCATGTCATTTACTTTCTTTATAAGTGGTATGGCCAATTGGTTTGATAGATTCCCTATTTTGAGTTCAATAACTCAATTTTGACTTAGCAATTGATCTTTCAAAGTGAGAATCGAATTATTAGCTTTTTATTATAATGATCCAATCATCATAATACTAATATGATCAATTTGAGTCGATATAATTTATGTTATTAGTTTAAGTAGAGTATAATGACAAGTTTTAGAATGATAAAGTTTCATAAACCGAGTGACTTGGGTTGAAAACCAAGTCACTAATATCCAATTACAACCAAAGTTAATAAAAGGAAATAAACAAATTTCCATTGTCAAACAAGGAAATAAAGAGTTTCTAAAACAACGTCACAAAATACAACCCAAATAAGGAAGACAACACAAAATGAGTCCAAGCTTCCTTATGTCTTCATCCATGAGTGGCTACTTTAGCTTCCCTTGAAGAATATCTTTTGGCTTGCTTGTCCTTGCCCTTGTCCTTGCTTGGGTGCCCTAATTACAATTAAAAAGGGTAAGAATCACAACTTGTATCTATATACCAAAGTTGAGATCATAACATAAAAGATAGGGATGAAAATTTTACCAACGGAAACAATTTTCCCGGCTTTGATATCTCCTAGATACTTGGGGCAATTCCTCTTCCAATGCCCTACGCCATTACAATAATGGCACTTGTCCTCGGTTGAGGCACCTTTCTTAGGCTTGGGTGAGCTATTCTCAATAGCTTTTCCTTTGCCTTTGTAGGTGGAGGGCTTCTTCCCTTTGCTTGCACTCTTTTTGAACTTCCCCTTACTCTTGTTATTGATGTGAAGTACATTTAGCCCCATGTCTCTCTCCGATTGCACAAGCATTTTGTGCAACTCGTGGAGAGAGGTTTGCATATTTTGCATATGGTAGTTTACCCTAAACATCACATATGCTTTGATTCTCCCCAAGGAATGTAGTACACGGTCAATTACGAGTTGTTCGGGAATGTCAACCCCTTGCACTTTAAGAATCTCGACATGCTCAATCAATTTGAGTACGTGAGGGCTAACCTTTTGGCCCTCTTTAAGATTCATGTCGAAAAACGCGGAAGCCGTTTCATATTGAATGATTCTAGGAGCTTGTGAAAACATGGTCACAAGCTTGGCATAGATCTTATAGGCTGTGCTCAATTGTATGGCACTCCTTTGGATATCGGCCTCCATAGAAAAGATCAAAACATTTTTGATCACGGCGGCTTCCTTTTGGTAAGCCTCATAGGCTCACCTTGCGGCGACGGTTGACCTTTCGTTAGGTGTTTCAGGAGAGGCTTCGGTAAGGTAACGAAGCTTGTCGTCACCTTCCGCGGCCAAGCGGAGTTGCGCATTCCAATCGGCAAAATTTGCGCCATTCTTTTCTAACTTGCATCGATCCATAAAGGATCGAAGCCATGAGACATTTGTGAGAGTTAGAGCATTGGCGTTGGATGAACTAGCCATTGCGATTGTACAAAGTTAACTACAAATTTAAGACATAAAGGAAATGTTAACATTTATCGTTTTAAATACTTGTAAACATTTTAAATCAAGTTTTAACATTTAAATAGTGACCTCTACCCAACTATTTTAAATGATTCCGAGATCCAAATTCATATCAACTTGGGCACGGTAAGCAGATTTATCCCTTATTAACACAATTCGGTGGATTAACTCTTTAATCGATTCTACATTAGAACTCTCGGTCGATTATATTACTTTAATATTTATCTTAAGCCCGGAACACATGCGGCTACGGTCGCGAATACTTCCGTTGAGCTCAATCCAAAATTCGAAATAATAATATTTATTACCCCACTTACCCAACATAACAAGTTTAGCACCCCGGTGAGCCGAGCCTACTTCCTTGCGAAATTGGGATTCATGGGTTCTACATTTGGTAAGGCTTGATCTCAATTATTTATAATGAGAGGTCATGTCAATTTATTATCTATCTCGTTTAAGTGAACTAAATCGATGAATTAACGATAATTTTAATTGACACGGTCGAATACTCGATGAATATGCATGTCATGTTATGGCGATTTGGCAATGCATGCAAACATATTAAATAAAAATGCAAGCATAAAAATAAAACTCTTAGTGTGGCCTTTCCTAGAATAGAAAATCATATATTCTATTACAAATTCGGAAAACAACTCCTTTGGTCCCTTGAACTTCATAAGCACGCCTCTCAAGGTCACCGTCTCTCTCGGAACTCCTTTCCGAATGGCACCGTCTTTGGGAAACTCCGGTTTTACAATAAGTTACAAAATATATAATAAAATTACAATAATTTCCTATTATACATTTGTATACACTAAAAGTGATACGAGATCACATTAAATTACAACCGAATCAATATTCCCTTACATTTCGGGTAATATCGATTAAAACTAAGGCCATACAAGGAAAAATTACATAATTCCAAATTACTTAAACCAAAATATGACATTCATAAATTGAAAATATGACATTCATAAATAAAATGCAGCATTATAATATGTATAAAACATGCTCATGTTAAATGCCAAATCGCTCTATTTAACGGTTTATATCGAATATAACCCGGTTTTACGGAAATGTGTGATAATAACACTTTAAAATCACAAAACAATACTTAAATCATATTTAAGTCCAAGTTAATTATCCCAACTCATTTAGGCCTCAAAATTAGTCATTACTCAATTTTTGACAATAATTCAACTTGTTGTATAATTGCTCATAATTAGACTTTAAAATCATATTTTAATCAAATAAATCCAAATTTAATTACAATAATTTCAAATTTTGAATTTGAATTTTTTTTACATTCTGGAACATTTCCATGACACTCATAATGTCAAAATCATGGTTTAAAAATTTCGAATCGGTTTTGAGAAAAATGGTTGCGCTTTATCGATTTTATCAAATAAAATACATAAAGCATTCAAAAATTAATCATATTAAATTTTCAAATTTATATCTGAAATGTGGGATATTTATTCAACCAGGAACAATTTTCTCTTGACATGAAAATTATTTTAGCTATATTTGCTAAATTAGACACTATTTATGCCATTTTTACATTAAAAATTCATAAATCAAGCAAGACAAATCACATCAGTCTGAAATTTTCTAGTCTGATAGGACAACATGCATGTGACAACATACTAAAATTTCATGGTCAGATTCAAAGCGAGAGTATTTGTAACCATTTGAACTTTATTTATTTCATTTTATCATATAAAAATCATAAATCATACGAAATAAGTCCAATTCACACGAAATGTTTCATAAAGTAATTAAAATGCATGTGTGATGTTGAGTAAAAATTTCAAGGTTAGAAGATAAGTCTAACTATTTTTAGCATTTTAAACATCATTTTACTCATTAAAATGTAATAAAAATACTAAAAATCATATTTGAGCACTATAAGATTCCATAAATCATCAAAATGACCTAAAATAATATTAGGACCAGAATATATTGACATGCAAATAACTTTGTGATTTTATCTTATAAAACACAAATTGCTAGTTTTCTTTAAGTTACCATAACTCGAAAAAACTAGAAATCGATTATGCATGCAACAACCGTCGGCTCTGATACCGCTTGTAAGTTTCTTAAACACGATATTAGGTATTTCTAATATCATATTATTAATAGTTTACTCTTAAACTATATGGACGTTATGCATGCATAACAAAAGATAAGGAAAGAACAATTTCTTACATTGATTATGAAGTAATATGGGCACAATATTTGAACACCTTCCAAATATTGTTCTTGAGCTATGAATATGAGGATGAATTCCAAGTTCTTTGTATAAGAACACTCCTATAAGTAGCACCCAAGACAAACCCTTTATCTCTACTAAAATACTACACTAGTATTATTAGTAGTAACCCTTTAAAATAAATCTAATAACTCTATTACTACACTAGTAATTTTATTAGAATATGAACTCTAAATTATATGAAAACTTCTTGAGTTTTAGAGTAAGAAAGAAGAGATTTAGAGAGATAAGGATACATGCATAATATGAGATGTTGTAGTATATAATAAGAGGGAAAAACAAGCCCCTTTGTGGCTTGTGAAAACCGGTCACACACACCCCACATGGGTGGGGTGTTGTCACTTCCAATTGTTCTTAACAATGTAAAAGGTTGAGTGTTGGTAATAGTTTTTGTGCATGATTATGTCTAATTCCCAATTAGAATAATACACAAAAATAATCACCCTCTTTGTATACTACCAAAACCGGTGCACCCTTGTAATATGGGTGTCCATTTTATTTTTGCAATTTGTCATTTGTCACAAGTGTGACATGTGACATGTAACATGTAATTTTACTTATAAATGTGCATTTAACCAATTTAAATGCAATTTCATAACAAATAAATTAGACTTAACAATTTAAGTCACATTTTATAATTACATGTAAATAAAATGGGTCATATCATATTTGGTTAATATAATCTACAACAGTTTGTAATTATAATCGACCAATTTCACTTATCTCAAATGTTTCATAAACATAATGCATTCTTAGTAATATAACAATTAAATTACCAAAATGAATCTTATTTAATCATATTACAATAAGATATAATTCTCACTTACAATATAAACTTGGTTCAATTTAAGGGATTAATTAATCTGTATCGCTATACAATTAATTAATTTACATGATTAGGGGATTGTCCTTTAGGTGTGACCTCAAGGGATCAACTGATCACCACCGTCATACGACAGTAACGTCAAACTCAATTGAGCCAATCATTACCGATTTATGTTGACCAGTTGACTATAATATTCATCATCTCTTTGTATTCTTATTATTGAGATTTAATTATGTGATCGCACTATTGTTGAGGAATTTACTCCAACACTATGGGCATCCTCAACAAAAACCGACTCGCACTCCTAGGATGCAGAACCTCGGCCACGAAAGCCGGAGCATCCTGGTAGTCACCCCAAGGTCTGGGTACCCACTGAAATAAAGAAAAAACAAGGTCATTCTTATGATCAGTTCTACAAACGAAAGGGTCGTTCCTACGGTCATTTCTAAAGAAGAAAAGAAGAAATTAAGATACTCATGTGATCCAACTGCAGGGCATTCACGCCCCTCCGGCAGATAACGTAAGAAGAACGCTTACTCTTCCTACGACACATCACCCAATCCCTCACAACGGGATACGCCCTCGGCTGCGGCTTCGTCCTCTTGGGCGCGAAGCCTGGAAAGTAGGAGTACACCCACGCCTGCAAGCAAAACAATAATCATTTAAGCAAATATCGATCTTTTCGATCAAATGCAAGATGAGTTACTCAACTCATACAAAAAGCAAGGTTCATACCTCAAGCAACAACCCAGGACCAACATTAGCAGGAGAAGTCCCCTTCTCCATCAGCTCTGGTCTAACCATGGCCCTCATGTAGCGGGTGAGGACCGCAAAGCTAGGAGTAACCCAGTCCCACCGACCTAGGCTGCTCAAGTCAGACAGAAAGAGAAGAAGCTTCGTCGACAGCTTCTCCCCCTTGTCTCCGAAGTAAATCGAAGACAAGAACCACCACAACCAAAGTCGAGCCCTTTGCTCAACTATACAAGGAGGAGGAGGTACCATCTCCCCACATATCCTCACTTTAGCCGGAGTCCTACCCGCAAAGTAGTCTCTGACATAGGTTCTCGGAACCAACCCGGGAAGGGTAGTTGCCCCCGTCGGCAGGTTCCAACCTATCAAACTCTTTGCCTCCTCCGAGTCAACCCTAATAGATGTCGACGGCTACTCGAGAGACTCATCTTTGCACGGCAGACCAGAAATCATGCCGTAGTTGTGACAACCCTCGCGAATGCGGAAAGATAAAACATACAAGCATGTGAATTATATAGCGGAAATATGAAGTTTTAAAAACTTTTATACATGCAAGGAAAGAATACGAGGAGTGTCATATATTACAAACTAAAGTACGAATTATACTACATCAAGAGACGAAGTCTTTCCAAAAGGTTAACCAGTAAAAGTGATCTTACAAAATAGATGTGGTATTTTCGAAATAGATGGGGTATTTTCGAAATAGATGGGGTATTTTCGAAATAGATGGGGTATTTTTCTAATCGATTTAGCAACTAGCTAAACAACGTCTAGAGGTGTTTCATCCAGGGAAAACGCCCGCTAGCTCACACCCGAACCCAAAATAGCACAAGCAAAAAGCCATCCATGCAAGCAACCTGTTCATCATGAAAAACATGAACGCCACAATCAGTGGGGAGTAACTCCGGGTTCTCCCAGCCATATCACCTTTAACGTACATATAAGGAAATACAAAAGTAGAGCATGCATATATAAATATACATGTGAGTTACGTTAAGAAAAGATAGGCAATACAAGATATAATTATAAGATCACATGGAAATCAAATCCGAAGCCATCATGTTATTCAAAGACTCGGGGAAGACACTCTTAGGCAATCGAATACGCTCACTAGGGCTTGCATCTCACCGTTAGCGGTATAAGATTGATAAGATTGAGACTCGACAGACAACCCAAGTCAAGTCATGCGATGATCACATAAATCCAACATATTATCATCCATTCACGAACCAAGACAATGACGGTGTCCAATCATGCAATGACCATGAACATCATGAAATCACGCATTCAAGAACGACACAAGACGACAATCTCACGGTAAATGAAACGCACTAGCATCGTGTACATGGCAAGTATGATTAACAGGCATCCACGGGATCACATTTCCCTGAACTCATACGCGATGCTTACATTTCGCCTATGCAGACTAATTTCCTCCTGGTAGGACGACGATAATAAATACCCGGTCCTAGTCGAAATCTGGCCAGAATCCCGAAATCACATTTTCCGGTTCGCGATAACGTTTCGTCATCCAAGACTCGGGCTTACAATATATCCGAGTACCCCAAATTCGGTAGATCAATTTCCAAGAAGGCGGAACAACATCTCAATCCTCATAACATGTGCGGTACGCTACATGCAATAAACACCACCTCGCAAGTACACAACATTTGACGGCCGGGGCGATCAACGCATAGCGTTCAACTCCCAACAACGTCGTCGTATGCCCACTAACACATGCATTAAAGCAGTAGGATACCTCTCCTTTCCGACATTCCAGCCTTACGAACGAGAAGGTAGCCAAGGGAATGAGAGTACAAAGCACAAGACAAAATAGTGCTCAAACCGTATCATTTGTAAAAACCGACTCAAAGTGGGACATAGCAAAAACCGTCACAAAACATGTGATACAAGCGAAGGAAAATATCATATATCCCAAACATGAATCAATACATGATACCCAAGCATTAGACCAAGTTTAAGAAGCATAATAAATAAGAAACATAGATAACTCTCCAAAACAACAAGTTTGGAAACTAACTTAAACATGGGTTCACTTCAAACTGTCATAACTAGAGTTCTAGATATGGGAATGCAGAAATTCCAAGTCGAGGTGATAGCTTATTCTCTTACGGTTCCAACGAGTGGTCACAAGCCCAAAACAAACAAGTAACGAAGGAGATATGAGCATTCTACCAAAAAGGGTCAGTGCTGTGAATTTACACGGGTCACCCGAGAACAACCACACTATTTCTATCAATTCCAATTTTCATAATTTACTTCTATCAACTAACAACAATCAATATTCATCATCAACAATCATCAACTAACAACAATCATCATCAAAATCATAATTTCTAAGCTTTCTAATTATATTCCAAAAACGAATTCTAACATGGAAATCATGTAAAACACGTAAATGATATCGAGTAACCCTTCACCGTTACCTTTACGCGTCTTTAATCGATTATAAACCTTCCTAGTCTCCACCTACATACAATTAGATAATAAAAGATGAATATCATTCACCTTGAGAAAGACGGTAATTTTATTACCAATACGGATAGAGGAAGCTAAGAGGGGAAGAATAAGACGAACTTACGTGATTTCCGTCAAAGAACGAAGGAGATACGGTGATTCAAAGATCGGATCAAAGATGGAGGCAAGGGTTTGAGTTTTCTTAGTGATGAAGGAATTGTGTTGTGTTTGTGAATGAAATAGGTTAAGTGGTAGTATGAGCTTTATAAGGAAAAAGTCAACAAAAGTCAAAGACGGCTTAAAAGTCAAGAAAATTCAAAGACGACTTAAAATTCAAGAAAAGTCAAAGACGACTTAAAATTCAAGAAAAGTCAAAGACGACCCAAAAGTCAAGAAAAGTCAAAAACGACTCAAAAGTCAAGAAAAGTCAAACTCGCCTTAAGACGGGATTTTCATGAAATCTCCCAGAAATTCCAAATACGAACTCGGAAATTCTAAATTCGACGCGGAACTTAAAATTATAATTTAAAACTTAAAATTATTGAAAAAGTTTCGTAAAATATTTCTACTAGAAAAATAGGGTACATTTCCGGGTGTTACAATCACCCCACCTTTTAAAAAGTTTCGTCCTCGAAACTTGAGAGTAGAAAAGAAAAGTTATAAGGACCAATTCGTTTTCTACAAATTGGTATTCAAAACATTTTCAAGGAAATGTAGTTCAAAAGCATGACATTTTCCAAAAAGTATAGGAAAAGTTTTCCAAAGTAACTCTCTTTTTCTGTGGAACGAAATTGTTCTTGTCGTGCACACAAGAACACCAGCATTCCAAAGTAAAGACAAGATTAAAATTAAATCATACGTTGATAAGTGCAGAACCATCATTAGACGTCTCCAATAACAAGTTCTAGCATCCAACCAAACGCAAAATCCAGTATAAGAGCAACCTAAATCCATTTTCGAAAAATGAAAGTAGGAATTTCATTTCTAAAACTCTTTTAAAAGGATAAATGTGAAATCCATCGTGAAAATTTGAAAATTTTCTAAATTCGTACACTCAAGACAACCAAACATTGCACATACATAAAAGTAATTTGGACATCAAACTCACAATCATGGTAATAAAAGATAAACACAACGAGTAAAAAGAAACAAGAAGGCTTATCGAAACGAGTAATAGCGGAAAGAAGGACAATGTCCAAAGAATAACAAATTGAATAAGCGTCAATTTGAAAGGCAAAGGGAGAAATGAACGACAAAGCAATTGCTCAAAAGGGGGAGAAAGCCTAAGAACCAAACACTCCACTCAAATACAAAAGTCATCATAGTCAATTTCTCGGGCATTTTCGCCAAACCCAAATTATAGCCACATCATTCTAAGGCTTATCCAATTAACATCACAAACATCGTTAATAAGCTAGTCCTCAAAAGAATGTAACTCATCTCGGTCATACCTTAACCGCTTTCAATCATTAGATTCTACAAAATCCTTAACAATCATCAGGTCAAACTACGAACCCGAATATCTAGTATCCAACTAGCATTAACTACGGTCTATCGACAAGGGAAAATCCACAATTAAATAATCCACATGAAAGATTCCTAAATGTATTCGAACATCCCTAGTCCAGTCAATTATTACACTCGAATCCACAAGCATAAATAATTATATCTAGAAAAGCATAATTACCACCAATCATAAGATGAATGGGCTCACCATTCCA
The DNA here is from genome assembly GCA_022085475.1 of Heliosperma pusillum. Lineage (NCBI taxonomy): Eukaryota > Viridiplantae > Streptophyta > Magnoliopsida > Caryophyllales > Caryophyllaceae > Heliosperma > Heliosperma pusillum. Next base: position 1,349 of record JAIUZE010071495.1, on the reverse strand, counting down.
ATTCTATAATCCATAACAACCGAGCATTCATTATCCAAAGCTTGCAACGAACATTTCTCAATTTCAAACTATGATTCCTTAAGAATAAAAGAGAATTACTAATCCCAAACCGCAAATGACCAATCACTTGGAAAACAAACAACCATTCAAATCATCTATTTAATCTAAAACTCAAAATGAATCGATTTTCATTGATGACAAAACTCCTCAAACTTTGGGTACCAACTCAATTACCCTAAAGCAAAGTTCCTTTTAGAATCCACCAATTAGAGACATCTAATTCCCAAATGATATCTCAAGCAACCGTTATAATACCCAACATCAACAAACTATTATCATGATCAACTCAATTTTCAAAACAACACTACAATACCAAACTCCGAATCTAACATCACCAAGAGAGGATACATTATCACTATTGGGATTCATCCTAGAGCTTAAGTCTTATTTCTCATGATCAAATACAACCTGAACTTTGCTCAATCCAAAGACACATCTTCTAACTAAAGAATTCCAAAATACATTACTCTTACTCTCTGAGCCTTACAAACGGAAATCCAATCCACTAAGGAAAAGATGAAGCGGCAACGAGATAGGAAACGATAAGAAATCTCAAGGAGAACACGAGAATAAAATCAGGCACGAGATTAAAAGAGAGGAACGCTGAAAATAACGAGGGCAAGAAAGAGACAAAGCAGATAGTAGAGTTATGAAGATATCCGCGTAAGAACTAAGATACGAGTATGCGATTTCTTAAAGATCAATCTTTACAAAAGCATTCAAGAATGGAAATGAAAAGGGACAATGGCACGGGTAATGGTTTAAGGTCTAATCCACAAAATTTCTCCTTTCAAACTTAATGCGATAATAAAACCACTTAATTATTCCTTTATAAAAGCCTCTTACAAGGGACCATCATACCACGAGCATCATCAAAGTAAGGTACACCTAGACTTGATAAATCGACTACAACCCAAATCATCCATCCTTTCATATCACACGGATTCCCAATTGCGAAATTGTAACTCAAGTATAATAACATTCCTTTAGCTCAAATATTCAACACAACCTCAAAGGTTTGTTTAATTGAAGGACCAACAAATACTCTCTTATACTCGGCCATTTTCAAGTCTATAGCCCACGAGTTCATTATTATCAAGGTACAACATCAAGCCAAACATCATCATTAACATCCCAAGGTATTTCCATCATAACTCACATCATAATCCTCAAGTAATATGATTCAACTTACCAAAACCTTACTACTTCAAACGAGTCTCCAATACCATAAGATAAGATCATACCTTTAAATCCAAGAACTATAGCCAAATGCTTTTCCACCAAGCCTA
>JAIUZE010071494.1:0-50938 GCA_022085475.1 Heliosperma pusillum | reverse complement strand
TCATCGCATGTCTTGACTTGGTTTGTCTGTCGAGTCTCAATCTTACCAAACTTATACCGCTAACGGTGAGATGCAAGCCCTAGTGAGCGTATTCGGTTGCCTAAGAGTGTCTTTCCCGAGTCTTTGAATAACATGATGGTTTCGGATTTGATTTCCATATGCTCTTATCATTATCTATTGAATTGCCTATCTATTCTTATCGTAACTCACATGTATATCTATATATGCATGATTTACTTTTGTATTTCCTTATATGTACGTTTAATGTGATATGGCTGGGAGAACCCGGAGTTACTCCCCACTGACTGTGGCGTTCATGTTTTTCATGGATGAACAGGTTGCTTGATTGGATGGCTTTTTGCTTATGTATTTTGGGTTCGGGTGTGAGCTAGTGGGCGTTGTCCCTGGATGAAACACCTCTAGACGTTGTTTAGCTAGTTGCTAATTACTTTGTCTTTTGTTAACACTTTGAGAGACTACGTCTCTTGTGGTATTTTTATTTAGTTTGTAATATTTTGACACTCCTCGTATTTTTCTATCTTGCATGTATAAAGGTTTTTAAAATACCGTATTTTCCGCTATATAGTTCACATGCTTGTATGTTTTATATTTCCGCATTCGCGAAGGTTGTCACAATGTCTGTCTATCTATTTATTTTAGTAACAAAAATAAAATGAAGTTTATTTAATATATTATAGGAGAATGTACTGAAGGAGGCTGCGGAAGGGAAATTTACTCCGAATGGTCGTGATGATGTTCTTGCTAGAGCGATCGGCCAACCCGAGCCTCTTGGTCGATTGAGGGGCGTCCCATTACATGTCGGAGTCACGAAATATTAAGGGACAACTACCCCAAAAAAGAAAAATAAAAATAAGGGTAAGGCTGACATGGTACCATTTTATATTGTCATTTAAAATTCACATGTTATTGTTTTAAACAAAATGCTGATTCTACATTTTTTGCACGCAGGTTCAGTTATTGGCCTCTGTGATACTAAAAATGAATTCTGGAGGCAAGCCTTCCGAAGGATGTCATTAAAAAGGTTGAGGTGCAACATATTGGTCAAGAGGCAGAGAACACTACTACCTTGGCAATACATGAGGAGGAAGTATCAATCAACGAGAAACAGAAAGAGGTACCTAGTGCTGCTGAAGTTTTAATACCTCAAGCCGATAAAGTAAATATGACTTTATTATTGTTTTTTTCTCCATTTCTTCCTTTCCAGCAGCCAAATGTTATACGTGATTGCAGCCTTACTCGGGGTACACCATGGTTCCTAAACAACCTTACTCGGGGTGTGTGTTCTCTGCAATAATTGGCAAAAAATAGCTCTAATGCTATAACCTCTTACATCATAGCCTTTGATTGATTAATTTTATTAGGTAAATGAGTCTGAAAAGAGGATGCAACTTGAGGAGACAAGTGAGAAGACGGATGACAATAATCAGGGGATGCCACTTGAGATGACGGCTGAGAAGACAGACGACCCATCACTTTCAAATGAGGGGCCAGTTTTCGGCAAGGTATGCATGAAGTCTGTAATAGGTATGTAGATCATTTATGAATTCTATTATATTTTGGTATTTAATTAATAATGTGTATTCTACATGCCATAAAAAGGAAGGTAGTTATTCTCACCGACCATTCATCCGAGATAGTTGCTCGTGTTGCCCGGGGTTTCAGGACATAATGCCCAAAAAATCAGCGGAAAACATCTTGGTTCTGTTGGAGCCAGTGTCCTCCACAGTTAGTGCAATAACATAAATAAATCTCTGTAGGTTCACAGGGTATACTTTGTATAATAATCAGTTGATTAACGTTTATCAATAACGATGACTTGCTAGATAAGTTTGACGTTATTGTCATACAGATGGCGGTGATCAACTGGTCCCTAAAAGTCACACCTAAAGAATGTGTTTGAGAGATGTGATTAATTGAGAAAATAATCATATTGATGCCCTATTATATGACTAAAAGGTTAGTCAATGTATTTGACCAAAAGGTTAGTCAATGTGATGATGACAGATTATTTAATAACGATTAAATAAAGTTAGCTGAGACGAATTAACTGTAATTCGTAAAATGAATATAAAATATTATATTCAATTGTTGTATATAATATATAATGTAAGCTAATTAAACATAAACCGTTATAATTAATTAGCAAATTATAAATATACGGATATTTATAATTGATGATGTATTATATTGATGTCGGTCCATGAAAACGACGATTATAATATATTACATTATATTGGAAGCTAAAATAACCGAAACAACAGTGTCCAGATACACTCTGTTTTTCGGTGAATGGGTAGTTATTTTGAGGAGACAAAATCTCCTCATATAAACCCTAAGGAGCCGTGAGACATGAGAGAGGAAGAAGAAAAATTCTAAACCTAATCTATTCTCACTGTGGCCTTCATCTCATCATACACACATCACAAAAACAAAAGGTTAACAGTAACTTTTTCACAAAAATACAAAACCTCCTTCTCATCAGTGAGATCGTGTAAGAGGTTCTCTTTCTAGCAAAGGAAAAGGGTATTTCTCGGAGCATCTTGGGTGCAACGATTAGGAGGATATCTACCTTGATATCTCTGTTCTTTACGCCTATTGCTAGGACCAAAGGTTGATTTCTAAATCTCTATTTTCTTTGTTTTCGTTTATGACTCGATAATAAAATTATTACTTTTCGTTATAATCCTATAATAAATTTTATTGTGGTAATACCGATTTCCAACAAGTGGTATCAGAGCATAGGTATTTATGACTCGATAATCAAATTATTACTTTTCGTTTATGACTCGATAAGCAAAGGTGTTGGAATGCGCGCTGCTGACCTATTAGGACTCATACATACTGATGTGTGTCGACCTATGTCAATCAACGCTAGAGATGGCTATATATATTTTATCACTTTCACGGACGATTTAAGTAGATATGGATATGTTTACTTAATGAAGCATAAAAGTGAGTCCTTTGACAAGTTCAAGGAATTCCAGAATAAAGTTGAAAATCAACTGGATAGAAAGATTAAAGCACTACGTTCAAATCGTGGTGGCGAATATCTTTCGAATGAGTTTGATCAACACCTTAAAGACTGTGGTGTAGTAGTACAGTTAACTCCACCTGGAACACCACAATTGAATGGTGTGTCCGAACGGAGAAATCGAACATTACTTGATATGGTTCGATCCATGATGAGTCACACGGTTGTACCTGATTCATTGTGGGGTTATGCTCTTTTGTCAGCTGCTCTAATACTTAACCGAAGTCCGTCTAAAGCTGTAGACAAGACTCCATATGCATTATGGAAGGGAACGGTCCCTAACTTGTCCTTTATTCGGGTTTGGGGCTGCGAGGCTTATGTCAAGTGGAGACCTGACGATAAGCTCGGCCCACGATCGGTTAAGACATACTTTATTGGTTATCCAAAAGGGATGTTTGGTCATTACTTTTACTCGCCTACCGAACATCGAGTTTTTGTTGCGGCTAGTGCGACGTTCTTAGAGAAAGAATTTCTCGAGAATAGGACAAGTAATGGAACCTTCGATCTGTCGGAGATTCAAGAACCAACAACCGAGCAACCAATGGAGGAAACTGTTCCTTCATCATCGGCTGCGGTTAATATTCCTTTGGAAGCTAGGAGGTCGGGTAGACACTCTATTCCTCGAGACAGATACATTGGTATGGTCGACGAGAATGAGAGAGATGACGTTTTACTCCTAGAGAGTAACGAACCCGCTACCTATAAAGGTGACATGACCTGTTCCGACTCTAAGCTATGGCTTGACGCCATGCGATCCGAGATGGACCCTATGTATGAGAATGACGTATGGGATCTGGTTGACTTACCTGATAAGGTTCGGCCTCTTCAGTGCAAATGGCTTTACAAAATAAAGCATTCTGTAGAAGGACAACCAGATACCTACAAGGCACGACTAGTGGCAAAAGGTTTCACTCACAAGTGCACGGATTGCATTATGATGAAAATTTTGCACCCGTAGTCATGCTGCGTTCCATTCGGATAATCTTAGCGATTGCCGCTTTCATGACTAGGAAATTTGGAAGATGGACGTGAAACCGCCTTCTTAAACGTTATTTAGAGGAGGAGTTGTACATGGTACAACCCGAAGGTTTCATTGATCCTAAAAATCCTAAGAAGGTATGCAAGCTTAAGCGTTCCATTATGGACTTAAGCAGGCTCTCGGAGTTGGAATCATCGTTTCGACCAGGTGATAAAAGAGAATGGATTTACTCGATCGGTCGAGGAACCATGCTTATATATCAAGTCGAGTGGGAGCAAGATTGTCTTCCTAATATTGTATGTCGATGACATACTCTGATTGGGAATGACATACCTCTCTTAACTCAGTAAACGTTTGGTTAAAGAACCATTTCCAGATGAAAGATCTGGGCAAGGCACAAAGAATTTTGGGGATCCGTATCTACAGAGATAGATCACGACGGATGTTATCCCTCAGTCAGGAGTCTTATATAGATAAGATTCTTGAGAGGTTCAGCATGACCAACTCCAAGAAGGGGAACCTTCCAATGATTTCTGGGATGCAGTTGAGTAAAGCTCAGGCACCAAAGACATCGGAAGAGGTCGAGCGCATGAGTCGGGTTCCTTATGCATCAGCTATAGGATCGATCATGTATGCCATGATATGCACACGTCTAGACGTGGCATATGCATTGAGTATGACGAGTCGATACCAAGGCAATCCAGGTGAAACACACTGGATGGCTGTTAAGAATATCCTTAAGTACCTACGGAGGACTAAGGATTGGGTATTGACTTATGGAGGTGACACTGAGCTATGCGCAATCGGTTACGCAGATGCTAGCTTCCAAACGGATCGAGATGACTCGAAATCTCAGTCTGGATTCGTTTTTACTCTTAATGGCGCTGCGGTCAGCTGGAAAAGCTTCAAACAAAGTGTTATAGCAGATTCTACGACTAAGTCCGAGTACTATGCTGCTTCAGAGGCTGCAAAGGAAGCTATATGGATGCGTCAATTCTTACAGGGACTAACTGTAGTTCCTAGTTCGGATGACCCTTTCACCATCTATTGTGATAATAGTGGTGGCATCTTCCAGGCTAAGGAGCCTAAGTCCAGCAACAAGTCTAGGCATGTACAACGGAAGGCTCATGATCCGAGATTACGTGGAGCAAAGGGAGATAGTGATAGACAAGATTGCTACGGATGATAACGTCGCAGATCCTCTCACTAAACCATTGAGATATGATAAGCATGAAGGGCACATTATTTCCATGGGAATCAAACGTGTTCCTGAGTTGTATTAGTTGTTTTATAAGGATTAGATGTAAGTCCTAGACCTTTAATTAGACTCCTCTAATTAGTTCATTAAATTATATTAAGTTAATGATTTAGGATCTAGTTATCATGCATGCAAATATAAAAGCATAAAAGAAAAGATAAGACCAAAACATCCTTACATTGGGATTTTTGGTTCAATATGGGCACAATAAGAACTCCTTCTTATTGTTCTTGAGCATGAAATTAGGTGGATGCTCCTCCAAAAATAACCTCCAAAGTAGAAAGTCTCCTTCTTGTTGCACCCAAGATTAAACCCAAATAATCTTACCTTATTATTAATTAGATAAGAAGTAAGATAAAAACTACTAATATTATTGTATTACTACACTAGTAATATGTAGAGAATATTAGTATATATGAGAGTTTAGAGAGAAGTTGAGTTAAGAAAGAGAAGTGAGTATAAGCATAATGAATTGAAGTCATCATCAAACTGAACAACAATTGTTCAATATGAAGGCCTCTTTGGCCGGTCACTTTGAGCCATATATGGCTCTTATTTTGCTTCTTTTACTCACATGCAAAAGACTTTGAGTGTTGGTAGTAATTGTCATGATGATTGTGTCATAACAATTCATTATCATGTGATAGAGTGTAGAATTGGTAGAGTAAAGTCACTAATGATTTTACCTACTCAAAACCGGTCCACTTGTGTCCACAATGGACCATTTTGGTTTTTGATATTTGTCTCACAAATACTTATTAATCATATGCTTAATTATCTTGTATAATTAAGTGTTAATTTGATCATATAACAATTATATGACTCAAATTAATAAGTAATATATATACTTAACTTTTAAGTGATATTTTACCATTATATCAATATATAATGGGTCCCACCATGTCTAGTTAATTTATTTTACAAATCCTTGTAAATATAATTAACTAATTACCTCTACCTCAAAATATATGCATAACCTCAACTAATTTAATGAATTAAAGATTAATCATTAAATTAAATCTTATTTAATCGTATTAAAATAAGACGTAAAATTTATTCAGTCACTTATCGTATAATTGACTAATAAACTTAAGTGGAATGAGTTCGCAACTCAATTTCCAATAAATAACTCTCGTAACCAAACGTACATATCAAATATATGTAATGCTCTAATTAAACTGTATCGTATACAAATAATTAGTATTCTATTTGGGTCTCATCCTATAGGTGTGACCTAAAGGGATCAGTTGATTACCGCCGTCATACGACAATAACGTCAAACTCTAGTCAGCCAAGCGTTACCGATATACGATAATCAACTGACGTGGAGTATCAAAATATACTAATCATGCCACGTATATTCCAAATGAGATTTATTATATAAATGCACTATTGTGGAGGACACTTACTCCAACACAGACTAGTGGGCAGGTTGAAGTCTCTAATAGGGAACTAAAGGAGATTTTAGGTAAGGTTGTGTCTAAATCACGGAAGGATTGGAGTGCCAAACTGGATGACACATTATGGGCCTACAAGACCGCATGTAAGACACCTATCGGTGCTTCACCATATCGATTAGTGTATGGGAAGTCCTGTCATTTACCTGTTGAGCTAGAACATAAAGCCTGGTGGGCAGTCCGCCAACTTAATTATGATGCTAACTTGTGTGGTGAGAAACGTTTGTTGCAGCTAGATGCACTAGAGGAATTCCGTCTGAATGCCTATGATAGCTCGCGTATTTACAAAGAAAAGACCAAACGTTGGCACGACAAGAGAATCATACCTCGTGAGTTCCAAGTCGGGCAAAAAGTGTTGCTATTCAATGCCTGACTGCGTTTATTCCCTGGTAAGCTGAAATCCAGGTGGAGCGGTCCGTACACAGTAACTGCTGTTACTCAGTTTGGATCCGTTGAGATAGAAGACTCCGAGGGTAACCGGTTTAAGGTTAATGGGCATCATGTGAAACATTACTATGGAGCTGACAGTGTCGTGGGTCGCGTCGAAGTGCTCTTCTTCGACGGAGACGAGGAGCTTGATGATTGAAGCTCAAGGGTCGTGCGGGACCTTATAAACCTGCGCTTATCGGTAGGCAACCCGATCTATTGTTTTGTTGTACCGTATTCAAAACTTTTTAGTAGTTTATTTCTGTTTTACTGTTCAAACAATTCCAATTGCGTAACTTCTTGCTTCTCGCAGTTTTGGCGTCACTTACTCTGAAATTTTTGTTCGATCGAGTAGCCTTTCCGGTCGATCGAACACTAAAGCCTCTCGATCGAGCGCTCTGGTTACTCGATCTAGTACTTCTGCGAAGAAACCTCTCGATCGAGCTGTTTTCCACTCGATCGAGGAGGATCCACCTCGTTTCTACTCGATCGAGCAGTATTCTACTCGATCGAGTCTCTGAAGCACTTCATTTCGGGTCGGTTTGGGGAAGTCGGTTATACGTGCGTTCCGGTACGTTTCCGACTTTCTCTAGTTTGCAATTCTTTTACTTCACTTTGTACAATGGGGACATTGTACGGTTTGGTTTGGGGAGGTTTTGCATCCATATCGTGTCTGCATTTCGCTTTTACTGCATTTTCGTTTGCATTGTTAATCACTCATAAAATTCCAAAAATTTCAAAAAATTTCATGTTTAATTTTGCATTTAGTCGAGTTGGAACAATTCTCTCCTACCCTTCACCTAGTCTCGACTTAAGCCTTGCACAGCTAATATCTCTTGCATAGTCATTTGTTTGTTAATCGATGCTGAACGAATAGACTTGACCTGACATGTTGGCAACCTACTTACATTTTGAGGATTAGAGCTCTTAAACTGGTGACATCTATGACCAGTTCATATAGGATTGTGAGTAGTTACTCCCTCGTGTCATCGCACTGCATGTATATGAAATTTGATTCTTATTGCCTGCACGTACGGGTTCGTGGTCGGTATCACATGTTTGGAGAATGCTTGCAATATCCTTTTTCTCACCACCCATTTAACTCCACATTCAGCCAAAACTGCCAGTTGACCCACAATCTAAATCCTAAATTTAGCCTACCTTGCGTCGAGCTAGTCTAGTGTTGGTTGTTGAGGTATTTACTTCATTTTATCAGTTTGGTTTGCATCCTTGCCACGGAGTTGGTATCTGAAGAATTTGGGAATCGAAGTTGAAATTATTTCCGTGGAAATGTTAGCTGAATATTTTGAAATGAAAAGAAAAAAAATATGATAAAGAAAAAGAAAAAGAAAACGGTCTCTATTCCCATGCTTTATTCCTATCATATGGGGATTCAACAAGAGCTGAATAAGCTAACTAGTTTCGTTTCCGCTCCAACCTTTTGGTTCTAGTGAGTTGTCGGCCGAATCATGGCTGTGTACTTCATTATGAGATAAGAAGACGGATTTTGTTATTTGATTAAGATCAGGTAGCTAGCTTGACGCTTTACCTCCTCTATTCCATTATTGTTTTGCCCCTTCTTACCCATAACCTCACTTATCCAAATGTTGCGAGTGTTTGGCGTGTGATAGTCCTTGAATGGTGGTTGTGCGTGTGTACGGCAACTGAATCTTTTATCATGTTAGTTGGCATTGCATGAACGCGACGGTCGTAGTTAGGTGAGCGACTATTTTCTCCTTCTCTCTCTTGCATATAACATGCTTACCTTTTGCTTTGCTGAGAGAAGAGTGACCCGTGAGAGTCCGACATTGATGGTCTAGCAAGGTTGACAGTTCACTTTGTTTGCATTTGATATCATTGCTGAGTTGGACTGTTGCATTAAATTGGTTCAAGCAGGCGATTTGCAGTGGCCCGGAGTCCATTTGTTCCATTTATTTGTTCGCATCCTTTTCGCTTGAGGACAAGCAAAGGTTTGGTTTAGGGAAGTTTGATGCGTGCATTTTGTATAGACCTTTTAGGCCATATTTGCACGCATTTCCAGGCTTATTTAGTAGTGTTTTACTACAAATGTCCCTCGAATAGTCTACTTTGGTTTGTTTTGTAATATTTGCATATATGGACCAGAATGACGAAAAACTAGCTATTTTGTAGCTCTTCAAGCATGCATAAGTGAGTCGGAAAGGAATCTTGGTTTCTTGGAATGCATGAAGTCGTGTTAAAGGAATGGAAGAACGAAATCCATGAGCAAAACACTCGTTCGAGGTGTAAAAACCTTCGATTGCCTATTTTATTACTTAGAAGACCTCGATCGAGCATTGTTCTGCTCGATCGAGCTGATGGCCTTGGAAGTTTTACTCGATCGACCACTATGGTCAGTCGATCGAGTGTTCCTGTCTCAAACTTTCCTCGATCGAGTACTTTTGACAGCAAATTCTGCTCGATCTAGAGGTTACATGCTGATGGGCTTTGCGAGATAGTGTGTTAAGCAATAGACGCCTTGTAATGGGAATTTCATTTTTACTTAAGGGTGAAAAGAGCGAGAATAAAAAGGGGAGAACTTCGGACCCTAGACTTGATCTTTGACTTTTGATTCTGGATCTGAATTTGAGGATTTCTTCCGACTTTCTTCTTCTTTGAACTTTGGGTATTATTGTTCTTGAATTCAATTACCTATTTCTCTATGTCTTTTTATTTCTTAATTATTATTATTGTTGTTCTTTGTTCAATTATGCGTAGCTAATTCCTTTGCTAGGATTTAGGGGAACCGTGGCTTAGGTAAGATGAGTTGATTAGTAATCTTTAAATTAGGTTTGGATGCAATCATCACATTTAATAGCTTTTAATTGTTTGAGTCGACGCAATCAATTGACTGACTTGATACCCCCTTGACATAGATCGAGAGATTGGAATAGGACAGATCAGTGATGAACAATTGGATTATGCTAATGCGGGCGAGAGCTAAGTTAGTATTTCTTAGGGCGAATAGCGGACCGAAAGGACCTTTTCACTACCCACAAACCTGTTTAGACTTTACTTTGATGTTAATCCTGACCCTAGATGACATGGGGAACCGACGATCCTAGTTCTTCTCCTATCTGTTATTTCACTCTTTATTTCTCTTCCCCTTTTCTCTTGTAGTGTTAGAAAATCAATCAAACAAAACCCCCAATTCTGATACTTTGGCAGACTTAACAAGTTATTGGATTCCCTCTCCCTCTGGATTCGACACCCGACTGCCTCTACTGCATTTTGTTGAGACCGTTAGGTTTTATCTTTGATAGGGTTGCGACAGCCGTATCAGCCCTTCTGGAGTTTCGCGTCAAAGAAACGACATGTATGCTCATAAGTAACGATTCTTAGTGCTTTTGAGAATTCGTTTGTGAGCGTGGTGAAAATCTTATTTGCACCTTGGGCAATGATGCGTCTTTGCAAATTGGGTTCCATTGCAAAGATGAGTACGTGACTATAAGCAAGTGACTCGTTAGCTCTCGCATTGGGGCCTGGGTTTGGCGGTATTGGCTCAGTCAAGTACTGGACCTTGCCGTCAGCAATGGCTGCATTATGTAATGCCGCCTCCCTGTCCGCAAAGTTGGACCCGTCATTCTTCAGTCGCGTGGACTGATTCATGTGGTCCATAAAAGCTTTAAGCCAGGACTCGCGTTCGAGTGTGGTACTTGGCATAGGGACATCATTATGGCCAGCCATTTGTTATAGCAACTATTATCAATATAAGACGAATTCTACACTGCGAAAAAGAAGAAAAAATATAATAATAAGCATACTCATCGATATGAATTAAGTCTAGTGCAAAACAATTGTTTAATGCGATGACTCAAGCATTTATACAATTGACCTCCCTCAAAAATTATATAAATGATCCCAAGACTCAATTATCTGTAAATTGATAAGCCAACCTCTTGGCTAATTCTATCTTTTGAATTCTTGGTCGATAAATTTCTGTAAATTCTATCTTTAGTCCATCATAATCACGAGAACCTCTTCGGACTATAATGTTGAGATAAAATAGGTTAACACACACTACTTACCCAACGTAGAAGGGGTCATATGGAGAGTAAGGTCCTATATGCCTACCGACGAAGAAGGGATTCATAGTAGTTTGGCCTATAAAAACTAGTCTCAATTTTAGGTTTTAGATGAAGATCCCATCAACTTTATTTTAATTTAATTGAACAAATATCTAGCATGCGAGAATGAATAAACTAAGATGATGGCTTAAAATTCGTGTAACATCTTTATGTCCATGATAACTAACATCCAAACTATATGAGTCAATTTTCATGCATTTTAGTAGTAAGTGGTTTGGTTTAGGCATAATATGATGCAATAACTATCATGTGAAGAAATGAAACAAGAACGAAAAATACGTAAAATTACAAAGTCCTAGTGTGGTCTATCTACCAAAATGAACAAAAATACACTTTGGAATCCATCCATGATTGGACCCGAAAAGCTTGTCTTGATGTTCCAACTTGGTCCATGTAGCGGGAGTGAGCAATCCGATCTCCATCTTTAGTCTTCTCAAATTACATTTAATAAATTACAAAATATAAACCTATTTACATTCTACTTTAAAAACATAATTTCAAAGAAAACAAAAGGAGATTCGAGATCTCAAAATTACATTAAGATCATGTTTCCATCATTACGAAAACATAATCAACTAAGGCCACACTAGGTAATACAAATTACAACCAATTGCAAAAATACGTAAATAAACCATTCAACAAATCATTCAACAAAATAAAATGCATCAACAATAAATTAGTCATTCAAGACATAATTCCTTAATTATGTAGAGTAATTTATCCAAACCACCTATTTTAAATGATAAAAATTATGTGACAATTCCTTAATTACGCACAATAATTCCAATCAAACATAATCCAATTTTAATTCATATTATCGTATAATATGAATTAATCCAACATTATTTTAAACCATTTTAAAATAAATTGGTATCCAATAATTGTGAACTTTTTCAATACAACAATCATACATTATCAATATAATGCATAAATCAAAAACAATATTCGGCCAAATTTAAAAAAAAAAACAAAAAACCGAATAAATATTTTTTTCTTTTTCAAAAAAGTTACGGCTTATTTTTTTTTTTTTTTTTTTAATGTTGCTAATATTACAAGATCGGTACAATTATCAACATTCAATCATTAATAAACATTGATACAAACTAGATGATTCAATTTAACATTTTAAAATGAATATCTAAATCATGAATCTTAATATTCAACTAATCATAATTGATTTGAACATCATTAAAACTAATGAATCATGATGCAAAACAACAATTTAACATCATGTATACCGAAAATATATAGCAAAAACAAATGTTCATAAACATTCAAAACAATTTCCATTTACATTTTAATTTAATCCTTATTAAATTAAAACATCTACAAATTTATCATATTGTCATCTTAACAATTTAAAACAACAATATCAATAAATCAAAATGAAAACAAAAAACAAAAAATAAAAAAATAACACAGACCGAAAAAAAAAAAGCAGTCGAATTAAAAAAAAATTTCTGAAAAATTTTAATTTAATATATTTCATCATTTATGAAAAATCATAAAAAATAATTTCGTAGCCAAGGCTCTGATACCACTTGTGGGAAATATCGGTATATTTCATACATGAAATTTAAGGATTATAACGAAATTATAATATATGAAATACGAGTCATAAACGAAAAGTATAAAGATTAGAATCAACCTTTGGTCCTAGCAATATGGCCTAAGAACAAATATCGAGATCGATATTCTCCTAATCGTTGCACCCAAGATGTTCTGAGAAATGTCTTTTCTTGTGCTAGAATGAACAAAAATTACTTCTAATTTTTGTGAAAGTAATTGTATGATGATCATTTAGAGAAGAAGAGTTTATATACAACTCTTTTTTTCTCTATTATAGCCGTCCAAGTAGTAGTCTAGTAGAGGGAGGAGTCTTCCCTCTTTTTCTTCTACTTGTATTAGGAAGTGGAGTCAAGATAGAAGTCTTCCTTTTTTAATTTATTTAATGTATAATATGTGTATGTATTATTATTGTCATTTATGTTGTCACATATTAATAAGTCCATACAACATTTTGTAGTCGATTTATTAATACCGGTCTGACATCATTTATTATGACAATATCGTATAATATATACGTCAATTATAAATATCGTATATTTACAATTTGCTAATTAAATATAACAGTTTATATTTAATTACGAATTAACATTTAATTCGTTTAAGCTTACATTATTTAATCGTATTAAATAATTACATTATATACATTAATTAGATATAACAGTTTATATTCAATTACGAATTAACATTTAATTCGTCTCAGCTAGTATTATTTAATCGTATCATCATTACATTGACTAACCTTTTAGTCATATATATCGACTAACCTTTTAGACATATAAGGCATCAATATGATTATATTTTTCATATAATCATATATCTCAAACACATCCTTTAGGTGTGACTTTTAGGGACCAGTTGATCACCGCCATTAAAATGACAATAACGTCAAACTTCTAGCAAGCCAACCGTTATCGATAAACGTTAATCAACTGATAAGAATACTAAGTATACCCTGTGAACCTGTAAGAGATTTATACACGTTATCACACTAACTGTGGAGGACACGAGCTCCAACATATCTTTGCTAGAAGTCGCCACAAGACGCATCAGAATGAGCGCGACTTTTGGAATAACCCGTAGCGATATAAGGAGCGTCTTGACAGTAGGCTTATTATCCCTTGTCCTTGCGGCAGCGTTCTTTTCGGTGTTTGAAAAGTCCTCGACTAGTCCTCTGGTGTTCATCTTGTTTCCCACCACTTGGTCGACCCATTAATATTATACTTTCAAGTTTCAATGTCATTCCAAGATGCCAAAGGATGTTCGTAGTGTTAGTATAGAACGACTTTTTTTACTGAATTGCTTGTTTTATTTTCAATGATTGTGTCCCTTGCCCTTCCTTTTATTAGTTAGTAATATATAAATATATATGAAGACCAACACTTTGGGTTGCACGTGATTGTCTCTTGATGTATAGGATATTAACCATATCTCTAGCATATCAAACACAATCAATCAAGGAATCAATTAGTCCTATAATCTTGCTATCAAAGGAACATATACATTGTAATTATAGTAGGAGTATATACATTATACCATAGTATCAAAAGGCTCCCTTAAGTAGCCTTATTTAGATTAGTATCACCCCTATATAACATGTATCCTATAATATTGAAACATTCATTCAAAACAGTAAAACATTGTTCTTACATGGTATCAAGGAGCCACTAAAGATCCTCCAAAAACACCCTTCCACCACGCCGAGCAACCTTCAAACGATCCGCCACTTATTCAACTAAAACCGTTCCCACCATGACCAACACCGACACCATTGTTCCTAACCCACACGAAACAGCCACCCCGCTTACCTCATTGAACCTAAATCACTATGTCAAACTAACACCACTAAACTACTCGTCTTGACATTTTCAACTCACTCACATCTTATTCGGCTATAGTCTTCTCGGGTTCCTCGATGGATCCAACCCACCACCATCACCAACCTTCGTTGGTACCGATAGCACCGAGCAACCAAACCCATCTTACTTCACATGGTTGAAGCAAGATGGGCTCATACTCGGTGCTCTTATGGGCACGTTATCAACAACGGTCCAAGCACTCATTGTCCGCGCAACCACCTCGAAAGAGGCGTGGGACATCCTTGCACGAACCTACAACAACCCCTCTCGTGCCCACATAATACAAATCAAAGACCGACTTGATTCGATAATGAAAACAACTGATCAATCTATCACCGATTACATGAACTCCATTAAAGCTTGTATCGACCAACTAGCTTCAATAGGAAAACTCCTCGATCCCGAAGACATCGTCTCCAAGGTCCTAAAAGGCCTTGACTACAACCTCTACAAACCTGTCATGGACACCGTCCGTGCTCGAGACAACCCGATTTCATTTGAAGCACTACATGAAAAATTGCTTCAACATGAACTACTCCTAAAACAACATCCTACCAAAGACATCTTACACCCCACGGCCAATGCTACCTATCGTCACAACAACAATTACCGTGGCTACTCCCGGCAGAACACCACCCCTGCCCCTCACCATCAACCCACCCGCCAACAACCCTATGCCAACCCCGACCCTCGCCCCTTCAAGGGCCGCTGTCAATGGTGTCGACAAGTAGGCCACGTCATAGCCGATTGCCAACTGTTTCGCAAGCTATTTCCCACCATCATCTTTCCCGACCCTCCAACCCGACAGCATCAACAACCACCTCAAGCCCACACTGCCACCCACGGTGCCACCACACCGAACCCAAACTACCTCCTAGACAGTAGGGCCTCTGTAACAACCCGAAAAGTACCCAATTTGCTTAAGCAATAGCTTATGGATACTTTTCAGTAGAACTTAAGTTTTTAATATAGGAATTTTTGTTCCGAGTCGTATTTTGAAATTCCGCGTTCGTATTTGGAGTTTTTGAGAGATTTCATGAAAAGACCGTTTTTGGTCATCTTTGACTTTTCTTGACTTTTAAATCGTCTTTGACTTTTTCTTGACTTTTTAAAGTCGTCATTTACTTTTCGTGACTTTTAAAGTCGTCTTAAACTTTTCTGAACTTTTAAGTCATTTTTGACTTTTCCCGACTTTTTAGTCGATTTTGACTTTCGTTGACTTTTCCCGACTCGTCTTGCGATTTTGATGACCGAAATTTTATTTAAAAAAAAATTATATTTTTGATTTATTTTTATTAAGATTTATTAGGATTTATCATAATTTAATATAATTATTTTGAATTTATTCAGAATTTAAAGAATAACGTTTACGGTTTTAACCGATCGTCATTTAACTATTCCCGACGCATCGTAAAGCGCGCAACAAAATCGAAACTCGACTTTGGCATGAGTCACGCGGCCATGTCATCATTTTCCTCTCACGATGGGATATTTTAATTGATTCGATTAAAATAATACAAATATTTTAGATATTTGTTACTTTATCGATCCGTCAACGGAGATTACGCAAAACGAGCAAAAACAGACCCGAATCACCTCAAACCACACGGCTCCTTAAAGTCCTCTAATAGCCTTGATATTTGATTACTTTTGATTACAATATCATAATATCTAGATCACTATTCGCTTTATCGATCAATTAACGAAAATTTCGCAAAACGCTCGAAATCAGACCCGTTTTCTCACCATACCACACGGCTCAAAAGTCCTCTAATGGCCTTGATATTTTCATTTCTTTTGGATACAATAATCATAATATCTAGATATTTGTTATAATTAACTTTATCGTTAATTATATTTAATCGTTTACCGTAAAATAATTATTTAACGCGAGTCAATTACGGAACAACAATTTCAAAACTCAACACCTTTATTTGGCCTATATTACACGGCTCCACTCCACTTTCCACTCACCAACAACTTTTCACTTTACAACAAATCAAAATAAGATCAAAACATCACTTTATTTAATCGTTCTTCGTGTTCTTCATCGTTCATCAACCGTTCTTCATCGTTCTTGAGCAAAACCTTTATAAAATCTTCGTTTCTTAATTAAATCCATCCTAATTTATATTTCTAGATCTCCTCTTCGCTCTCCATCTTCTAGTACGTTTTAAATTCAATTCCGTCAAGATCGTTTTCAACATTTAATTATGGAAAATTAAGTTTAAGTTCTAATAATTGTTTTTCTTGTTATTTCTTATAGGGGAAGAGTTTGAAGACGAATTTGGAGACTCTTATATTTTGGGTGAAGACTAGTAGAAGGGTTTTCTTAATTATTACTTCTTATATTTTGTGTGCTAAGTGGTTTGCTAGCTAAGGTAACGATTCCGATTTACTCGACGAATTAATGTCACATAGGTTTTAGTTTATGTTCATGTTATGGTTATTTAGGATTTGAGTTAGTAATATAGCCTTTAGTTTTATTTATTTGGATTTTGGTTCATCTTTATTTTTGGTTCATGTTTTTATGATTTATGGATTTTTAGTTAGTAATATGTTAAGTAGTAATTATTATGTTGTTTTATGATTTTTATGTTGTATGGAATTTTTGTGATGTTTGATGATTCTTGATGATTTTATGTTGTATGAATTTTATGATGTTTTATGATTCTTGATGATTTTTTTAAGTTGTAGGAAATTTTATGATGATTTAGTGTTCTTGAAGAATTTTAATGATTTTTACTAAGTTATGATTTTTATGTTGTTTAGAAAATTTTAACAAGTTTGTTGTTCTTGATGAATTTTGATGATTTTTAACAAGTTATAATTTTTAAGTTGTTTATTAAATTTTAACAAGTTTAGTGTTCTTGACAAATTTTGATGATTTTTAATAAGTTATGATTTTGTATGATGTTTGTTAAAATGGTTGTTTGATGATTAAAAACATGTTGGAATCGATTTGATGTTGTTTGTGGTGTGAACCGTGAGGGGAGGACTGAACCGGACCAAACCAGGCCGGTCCAGGCCGGTTCAGGCCGGTCTGGGTTGGTCCAAGGTGGGTCCGGGTTTTGGTCTTTGGGTTGTGTCGATGTTTGATTGATTGGTTGTTGTTTTGACGGGTTTTAATTATGTTAAGCATGCGGGAAAATATTAGAAAACGGTTTTAGAAAAGTTAAAGCAAAACAGCCTTTTTGAAACCAAAACAGCCCGTGGGCCCATCCAGGCCCATATTGGGTCCGGCCCATTTCAGCCGTGGGTCCCACCTTGGGACTTGTGACGGTTTTTGTGTTATCGTCATTTTTATCGTGTTTTGTAATATTTAGCAAGTGGGAAATATTAATAAGTAAAATATTCAATTAAAAAGGTTTTCATAAATTATTATTTCTCACATGTTAGAAATTATAATACGATATTAATTTACGTTGAAATCTTTAAAGTCAAAAGCGGTGTTTTTGGGGGGTATAATATGATATTTCACATGTTAGAAGTAGTAATAAAATAACATGTAATGAATATGTTGATTTTATGTTTATGTTATAAAGACTCTGCTTCTAGCCGGTTTGATCCAACGGGTTTGGTCAAACTAAGATCTAGTCAGCCCCGATTTGACTGATGACCCGTCGCGGGACTCGGGTCGGGGATTTGTCTTCAAGTATGGTTGTATGTAATTAATGAATTAGCCTTAGTAGATATGAGGCGATATGATAATTGATTATTATTCATATGCAATTAGTCACCTGATAGGATGTGTTCCCGTGACTGTTTTGATTATATGGTTGGTGTCGTGTTGACTAAGTACCCATAGAGAATTACGATTATATGGCATGTTAAGTCGTATCTTGGCCATGTTTTAAAGGTACCCTCTGAGTTAAGATATTAGTTTGGTTCGGCCATGGTAATTCTAAATGAGTATCTTGGACCATGACATTGATAGGTCCGTACTGTCTTTAACGAGTATATAGTTCATGGTTAATAGCTTTTGTGTCTCGGCTTGGTGGGTTTATATCCAAGTCAGGGCATGGTTACCTAATCCACTTTAGGGATGGAGCCAGCTTAAGTACTAGCCATCTCTGCTTAGGGGGTCGCCTAGTAGAGTTTCTTGTGTACTTCTGGTCACGAGACGGGGAATGGAATAGCTTTTGTCGCTAGGTCTGATCAGTCTAGGACTAGGATGTTTTCCTACCTTGTGGTATAGCCTCGAGTTACAGAAGTCTACTATCGATGGTCCTAAGAACTTATGCCTGTTTGTAGACGTATTGATCTTTCATGTTTGTATGATTCTATGAGTTCTAGAAGGTGAGATGCAAGCCGGCTAGGATTGATAGAGTTTGGATTACCGATTGTTAACTGATTCACATGATTACGTGTTGATTAGGGTTTGAGTGTATCAGGGCCATGTTCCTTGGTAACCGCTGAGCCAGCATACCAGCTTCCCTACCTCGAGTTATATTTTATTAACGGTTTCACATGATAGCTTTCACATGATAGGTTATGTGTTAGTTAATTGTTTCATAACATGAAAAGCATATCATATATGTTTAAGTTTTGTATTTTCCATATACATTGCTTTTATGTTATTCATGTTTCATTAAACTCGACATTTCGTGGCTGGGAGAACTCGGAGTTACTCCCCACTGACTGTGGCTTCCGTGTTTATATTTAATGCGGTCGAACAGGTGGTGATGCATATTTTGGGGTACATGACGAGCTAGCGAGCGAAGTATTTTACCTTGGACCTATATTCGGTTCATAGTTTGTATATTATTAGATACACTTTTATTTCCGTATTTATACGGGAGATATGTCTCCCGTCTTGTACATTTCGTTTGTAGAATAGTAGTTCCGTTTTGTAAATGACCTTTTTATTTTATGACACCTTCGTTTTGTACTATCTTATTTCTTTTATGTATTTAAATATTTTTTTTCTTTCCGCAAATTTGAGGGTGTCACAGTTGGTATCAGAGCTATTTTGCTCCCGACGCACGTTTGTGTACCCTTGCATAAATAACTTGACCTTAAGAAATAATAAACCGTGAGATAGAAGGGTAAGATGGGTAGATTAGGATTTATGTTGTAGTCTTCTTGTTCTTGCTAAATGTTAAGTACTAATCTGTGTTTTCCTTTTGCAAGATGCCTCCGAGGATTGACAACACCATTTTAGCAGCTCTTACCGTTATTATCCAAAACCAGCAAAATCTGCAAAACCAGCAAGTAAATCCGAATCCTGACCGTGAGAGACACGGTGGTTATACGTGGGTCGCTTCTCAGCTATCGAGGAGCCAAGCCAAAACCTATGATGGCGAAGTTGATCCCGTTAAACTTTCCGAGTGGTTACGAGAGATGGAGAAGAGTTTTTCTCTTTATGATGTCCTTGAAGAGGACAAGGTCCGTTTAGCTTCTCACTTCTTGGTGAAAGAAGCGGATCAGTGGTGGACTCTTTCTGGTCCTACCGCTAAGTTGGAGCCTAATTTCGGGTGGACTCGTTTCCGGGAACTTTTGGAGACGAGGTTTTATCCGGATGAGTTGAAGCAACAAAAGTTGAAGGAGTTCATGGATTTTAAACAAGACAAATTATCGGTTCAGGAGTTCACTACCCGGTTCAATGAGTTGGCTCATTATGCCACTCGACTTATTAGGGTAGAAGAAGACAAAGCGTTCTTTTATTTGGGAAAGCTTTCTCCCCAGATAAAGGGAAAGATTAGTAGAGGTTCGACTTCCTTTGTCTCGATCTATAATGATGCCATCTGGGCGGAGAGTTCTATCAGGGAGATTGCCGAGGAAGCTCGTGCTTCTTATGTTGCTCCTAATGCCTTTGGCAAGAGACCTTTATATCCTTCTTCTCGACCTTCCTTTTCTCCCTCTTTTCCCAACAAGAGGAGAAACTTTCAGAGCGGATCGGCAAACCAGAGAAACCGTCCCTTTGTGCCGAGTATCAACAACGACCTTAAAGGTCGTGTCTGCTTTACATGCAAGATGCCTATTCACCCTGGTGTTGGTTGCTACAACAAGCCGTTTGTGTGCTTTATTTGTCAGAAGTCAGGGCACAAGGCGAATGTATGTCCTGAGAGGAAGGGTACGGTGTCTACACCGGTTATTTCTGAGAGACCTAAGGGTCGTATCTTTATTATGAGTCGTGCTGAGGCGGATGCTCAACCCGATATTGTGACGGGTATGTTCTCGATTTATGATTTACCGTGTTTAATTTTATTTGACACGGGAGCTTCTTTATCTTTTATTTCCATGATACTATCCGATAAGTTACCGCTTAAAGCTTCAGTAGGAGAAACTACTCCTATATCGTTACCATCCGGAGAAGTATTTTCATGTTCTTATCTTCATTCCGACATTCCAATATCCATAAATGGATCTATTTTTCCGGCGAATCTTTTGCGTTTTCCTCTTGAAGAGTTCGATATTATTTTGGGCATGGATTGGTTATCTACTCATCATGCACGATTTGAATGTCGTGATCAGAAAATCATTCTCAAAAGTCCTTTGGGTGCTCGTATTTCTTATCAAGGAGTTAGAAAGCAAACAACGGTGAAGTTAATCTCGGCAATGAAAATGTTAAATGTTATGAAGAAGGGTCATCAAGCATTTCTATGTGTAGTGACTACTTCTGATTCTTCTCTTCCTTCTTTGAAGGAGGTTCCAATTGTTTGTGAATATCCAGATGTTTTTCCCGATGAATTACCGGGAATTGCTCCGGAAAGAGATGTTGAATTCTCTATTGATCTAGTTCCTGGAACTGGACCAATTGCCAAAGCTCCTTATCGTATGGCGCCTTCTGAGTTGAAAGAATTGAGAATCCAACTCGATGATTTGATTGAGAAAGGCTTCATAAGGCCTAGTTCTTCTCCTTGGGGTGCGCCCGTACTATTTGTCAAGAAGAAAGACGGTTCAATGCGTATGTGCATCGATTATCGTGAATTGAACCGAGTCACCATCAAAAACAAATATCCTCTTCCTCGTATTACTGATCTATTTGACCAGTTACGGGGTGCTTCTACTTTCTCAAAGATCGATCTTAGATCGGGTTATCATCAGATTCCCGTTCGGGAAGCAGATATTCCGAAGACTGCTTTCAGCTCGAGGTATGGTCATTTCGAATTCAATGTGATGCCATTCGGTTTGACTAATGCTCCAGATATATTCATGGATCAGATGAATCGTACCTTCCGAGAGTATCTTGATAAATGTGTGGTGGTATTTATTGATGACATTCTGATCTTTTCAAGATCTAAGGAAGAACATGCTGATCACCTTCGAACCATTTTGGGTGTTCTTCGACACCAAAAGTGGTATGCTAAGTTCTCCAAGTGTGAATTCTGGCTGCCCGAGGTATCTTTCCTTGGTCATGTCATTTCCAAAGACGGTGTTATGGTCGATCCAGCTAAAATTGAGGCAGTGGTGGATTGGAAAAGTCCGAAAAATGTGTCCGAAATTCGGAGTTTCCTTGGTTTAGCAGGTTATTATCGTCGGTTTGTGAAAGATTTCTCCAAATTAGCAAGACTGATGACTCAATTGCTAAAGAAGGAAGCAAAGTATATTTGGACTGATGAATGTGAAATTGCCTTCTTAGAATTGAAGAAGAGATTGACTACCGCACCGGTTCTAACTTTACCAGATGATGAAGCCGATTATGATGTTTATTGTGATGCTTCAAAGCATGGTTTGGGAGGTGTCTTGATGCAGAATAGAAAGGTTATTGCTTATGCTTCTCGACAACTCAGGGTTCATGAAGTGAATTACCCGACTCATGATCTTGAGTTAGCAGCTGTGGTACATGCCTTGAAAACTTGGAGACATTATCTTATTGGAGTTCATTGCCGAATTTACACTGATCATAAGAGCTTGAGGTGCATTTTTACTCAGAAGGAATTGAACATGAGACAGAGAAGATGGTTAGAGTTGGTGAATGATTATGATGATGAGTTGATTTATCACGAGGGAAAAGCAAATGTTGTGGCAGATGCTTTGAGTAGGAAGACTAGTCATTCATTAAATGCTCTAGGTACTTTACCCGATGAACTAGTAACCGAATTTCAGAAGCTTCAGATACAGTTCGTTGGGAAAGGATTTGATTATCTTGGTGCTTTGACCGCGGAACCTGATTTTTATCGTGAGATTCGTACTTGTTTAACGGAGGATGCTACTTTTATCGCCATTCGAGCAAAAATATCACTTGGGCAAGCAAAGGATTGTGTGGTGGATAATGATGGCTACCTCGTTACCATGGTCGAATGTATGTTCCGAGAAGTGCCGAGTTGAGGAAGAGAATACTTGATGAAGCTCACCTTTCTCCTTATTCTATTCATCCGGGCGGTGACAAAATGTATACAGATTTGAGACCACAGTTTTGGTGGCCTAGGATGAAGATTGAAGTGAAGGAGTATGTTAGTAGATGTCTTACTTGTCAAAAGGTGAATATTGAACATCAAAGACCCGGAGGTTTGCTGCAACCTTTGGAAATTCCTCTGTGGAAGTGGGAGTCTATTTCTATGGACTTCGTGATGGCTTTACCTAGCACTTCTAGTGGAAAGAATGCCATCTGGGTTATTGTAGACCGTCTGACCAAGTGTGCCAGATTCATACCTATCAAAGAAACTTGGAGTATAGATGGTTTAGCTGGTGCTTATGTGAAAGAGATAGTACGCTACCATGGAGTTCCTAAAGATATTGTTTCAGATCGAGATCCGAGATTTTGTTCCCGATTCTGGACAGCTTTGCAAGAAGCCATGGGTAGTAAATTGTTGATGAGCACAGCTTTTCATGCCGCTACTGCTGGTCAGACCGAGAGGACGATCCAGACTTTGGAAGATCTTCTTCGATCTTGTGCTTTAGACTTTCATACATCTTGGGAGAAGTGTTTGCCTTTGTGGAATTTTCTTTAACAACAGTTATCATGCTTCTATCAAGATGTCACCATACGAGGCTTTATACGGTAGGAAGTGCCGTAGTCCTGTTTGTTGGGATCAAGTACAAGATGATCATATGTTGAGTCCGACATTGTTACTGAAACGATCGATCAAGTTCAAGTCATTCGTGAACGAATGAAAGCCGCTCAAGATAGACAGAAATCCTATGCCGATGTTCGTCGACGACCGCTTGAATTTGATGTTGGTGACCGTGTATTCCTTAAAGTGTCACCTATGAAAGGAGTGAAACGGTTTGGAGTGAAAGGAAAGTTGAGTCCTAAATATATTGGACCGTTTCGCGTGCTTAAAAGAGTTGGTCCTGTTGCTTATCGATTGGAATTACCTCCGAACTTGAGTAAAGTTCATGTTGTGTTCCATGTTTCGCAATTGAAGAAGTATATCAGTGATCCGAGTCATATTATTCAAGAAGAAGTGTTGGACTTGGAACCTAATTTGGCTTTGGAAGAAAGGCCGATTCGTATACTTGAAAGGGCTAACAAAAAACTCCGAAACAAGGTGGTGCCTTTAGTTCGTATCCTTTGGCGTTGTGGAAACGTCGAATCAGAAACTTGGGACCCCGAAGCTAAAATGTTAGCTAAATATCCCGAGCTCTTTGCTTGAGGTAAATCTCCTTCTTTCTTTCCTCTTTCTATTCGATTTATTCTTTCGAATATTCCGTTCCTTTTATCGAATATCATCTTTTATAGATAGATTATTAGAAGCTTTAGTTAAAAATTTTAAGCATAGATAGTAGAGTTATTACCTTTACTATAAAATTTTTGAACTAAAAGCTTTTGGAAATATTTTATGATTTCAAGTATTTTACCGTCAAGGAGTGTTGAGACTTGTTATTGGAGACGTTCGATAACTAGTTTTCTCATTTATTGATGCGAAAAATGTATCTTTTAAAGTCTTTGACTTGGGACGTCGATGTTCTTAACAGCTGACGAGAACCTTCCGTACCATTGATAAGACTCAGTATTTTTATTACAAGTATATTCTTAACAGTTTTGAATTGACCTACATATATGTCACATTACTTCTTCTAAGTTTCGAGGACGAAACTTTTTAAAAGGAGGGGTGATTGTAACAACCCGAAAAGTACCCAATTTTTCTAGTAAAATATCTTACGAGTACTTTTCAGCAAAACTTGAGTTTTAAAATAGAATTTATTGTTACGAGTCGTATTTTGAAATTCCGAGTTCGTATTGGGAATTTTTGAGAGATTCCATGAGAACCCAGTTTTTAAGTCGACTTTGACTTTCGTTGATTTTTCCGACTCGCCTTGTAATTTTGAAGACCGAAATTTTATTTAAAAAAATAATAATTTTAATTTATTTTTATTAAGATTTATTTGGATTTATGAAAATTTAATATAATTATTTTGAATTTATTTGGAATTAAAGAATAACTTTTACGGTTTTAACCCGAACGTCATTTAACTATTCCCGAGTCATCTAAAATCCCGAAACAAACCCGAAACCCGACTTTGGCATGAGTCACACGCCCCATGTCATTTTTTTCCACTCACTTTGGATATTTTCATTCTTTTGATTAAACTAATAATAATATTTTAGATATTTATAACTTTATCGATCCGTCAACGAAAATTACGCAAATCGTTTACAAAACAGACCCGACAATCACCAAGCCACACGGCTCCTCTTCCTCTAATAGGGCTAGATATTTTGCTTTCTTTTGATTACAATAACATAATATCTAGATATTTGATTTAATTAAATTAATATCTAATTAATTACCTTATTATAATGATAAAACCCGAGTCAATTCCGTAACAACAATTTCAAAACCCGACTCATTATTTTCCTCTATATTACACGGCACACACCACCACATTACCCACCACTTATCTTTTCATTTTACACTAAATCAACTTAATACCTTTTTAATACTTTCTTTAATATAATCAAAATCGGTCTTGGTGTTCTTGAGCGTTCTTCATCGTTCTTGAGCAAAATCGTCACAAAACATTCGTTACTTGTTCAAATCCGTCCTAACTTATATTTCTAGAATCTCCTCTTCGCTCTCCATCTTCAAGTATGGTTTATTTTCAATTCCGGCAAAATCGTTTTCAACACTTTAATTATGGAAAATCAAGTTTTT
This sequence comes from Heliosperma pusillum, assembly GCA_022085475.1. Classification (NCBI taxonomy): domain Eukaryota; kingdom Viridiplantae; phylum Streptophyta; class Magnoliopsida; order Caryophyllales; family Caryophyllaceae; genus Heliosperma; species Heliosperma pusillum. Next base: position 25,190 of record JAIUZE010071494.1, on the reverse strand, counting down.
AATTCTAATAATGTTTTTCTTGTCATTTCTTATAGGGGAAGATTTTGAAGACGAGTTTGGTGAATCGTATATTTTAGGAGAAGATTAGAAGACGGGTTTCTTATTTTTATTTACTTCTTATTTTGGTGCTAATTGATTTTGCTAGCTAAGGTAACAATTCCGATTTACTCGACGAAATAATGTCACATACTTTATGTTTTTGGTTCATGTTATTGTTATTTATGGTTTTAGTAGTAACATGATAAGTAGTTATGATTTTCATGTTGTATGGAATTTTTAATATGTTAGTGTTCTTGACATATTTAGATGATTTATTTATAACCATGATTTTTGTATGATTGATGGTTAAATTGGTTGTTAAAAATGGATGTTGTTAATTAAAAACATGTTAGAATTAATTTGGAATGGTGGTTTTTAGAACGGTGTAAAGTGGCCGGAAAAACCAGCCCAAACCAGGCCGGTTCAGGCCGGTTCAGGCCGGTTCAGGCCGGTTCAGGCCCGGTTCAGGCCCGGTCCAGGCCGGTCTGGATTGGTCCGGATTTGGTCCGTTGGTTTTGTGTCGATGTTTGATTGTTTTGTTGTTGTTTTGACGGGTTTTAAATATGTTAAGCATGCGGGAAAATAGTAAGAAACGGTTTTAGAATTTTTAATCAAAACAGCCAAACCAGGCCCGTGGGCCCAGTCCAGGTCCGGTTTGGTCTCGGCCCAAAATCAGCCCGTGGGTCCCTTTTTGGTCTTGTGACGGTTTTTGAGTTATTGCCATTTTATCGTGTTTTGTAATATTTAGCAAGTGGGAAATGTTAATAAGTAAAATATTTAATTAAAAAGGTTTTTCATAAAATTATTATTTCTCACATGTTAGAAATTATAATACGAGATTATAGTTAAATTTGATATCCTTTAAGTCAAGCGGGTTTTTCGTAAGTTTTAATATTTCACATGTTAGAAGTTTTAATAAAATAAACATGTAATGAATATGATGATTTTATGTTCAAGTCTAATTGGTAAAGACTCTGTTTCTAGCCGGTTTGATCAAACGGGTTTGGTCAAACTAAGATCTAGTCAGCCCCGTTTTGACTGATGACCCGTCGCGGGACTCGGGTCGGGGATTTGTCTTCAAGTAAGTTGTATTTAATTAATGAATTAGCCTTAGTAGATATGAGGCGATATGATATTTGAATATGATTTTTATATGCAATTAGTCACATGATAGGAAGTTTTCACGTGACTGTTTGATTGTATGATATATGTCGTGTTGACTAAGTACCCATAGAGAATTATGAGTATATGGCGTCTTGACCATTCTAATTCTAAATGAGTATCTTGGACCATGACATTGATAGGCCTTAATGTCTTTAACGAGTATATGTTCACCTGTTGATAGCTTTTGTGTCACTGGCTTGGGCCTTTTGATACCAAGCCGGGGGCATGGCTGCCTAATTGCTTCCACTTTGGGAATGGAGCCAGCTTAAGTACTAGCCAACTCTGTCTAGGGGGTCGCCTAGTAGAGATTCTTGTGTACTGTTTTGTCATGAGACGGGGAATGGAATAGCTGTTGTCGCTAGGTCTGACCAGTCTAGGACTAGGATGTTTTCCTACCTTGTGGTATAGCCTCGAGTTACAGAAGTCGACTATTGACTGGACTAAGAACTTATGCCTGTTTCTAGACGTATTGGTCTTTCATGTTTGATGATTCTATGAATCTTAGAAGGTGAGATGCAAGCCGGCGAAGGTTGATAGAGTTTGGATTACCGGTTGTTAACTGATTCACATGATATTATGTTTGATTAGGGTTTGAGTGTATCATGGCCATGTTAACGGTAACCTCTGAGCTAGCATACCAGCTTCCCTACCTCGTATTATAGATTATTATCAGATTCACATGATAGCTTTCATATGATAGGGTATATGTTAGTTAATTGTATTCATAACATGAAAAGCATATCGTATATGTTAAAGTGTTGTATTTTCCATATACATCTCTTTTATGTTATTCATGTTTTATTAAACTGGACATTTCGTGGCTGGGAGAACTCGGAGTTACTCCCCACTGACTGTGGCTTCCGTGTTTATATTTAATGCGGTTGGCAGGTTTGTGATGCATACTTTGGGTACATTGACGAGCTAGCGAGCGAAGTATTTACCTTGGACCTATATTCGGTTCTTAGGATTGTATATTATTATACACTCTTTTATTTCAGTATTTATACGGGGAACATGTCTCCCGTTTCAGATACTTTTATTGTATAATATTATTTCCTTTTTGTTATGAACCTTTTTATTTAAGACACCTTCTTATGATGAATATATTTAATAGTAGGTTACGGTTTTAAAATATACCGATTTTCACTAAAGTGAACCTATTAGAAACGTATTCTCATCTTTTATTTATTTAAATTATTTTTTTTCTTTCCGCAAATTTGAGGGTGTCACAATTCGTATTTATAATATGATTAGTAAGCTTAGGAATTGAGTTATTGATGATGATTGTTGTTAGTTGATGATTGTTGATGATGATTATTGATTGATGATAGTTGATAGAAATTAAATATGAGAATTGAAAATGATTGAACTTGTGTATGTTGTTCTCGGGTAGGAAGTAGTCCTGGCCGAAGGACCGGCTGCCGGTTCAGTGGCCGGCTGGGAATTCACTGCACCGACCCTTTTTTGTAAAATGATCATATCTCCTTCGTTACTTGCTTGTTTTGGGCTTGTGACCTATCGTTGGAACCGTAAGAGGATAAGCTATCACCTCGACTTGGAATTTCTGCATTTGCATATCAAGAACTCTAGTTATGACCGTTTGAAGTGGACCCTTGTTTTAGTTAGTTTCCAAACTTGCTTTTTGTGTGTAGTTGTGCGCCGAGCCGGGGTACCGGCCGCCGGCCTCCACCCCGGCCTGGAACACGGTGTGTTTTTCTCCTATAATTTCTAAAACTCGTAATTTAAAATAGTTCGCATGGTTCGTTTATCGTATAATTTTAAGTAGTGACTTATAATATTCATGTTTTGGATATATGATATTTCATTCGCTTGTATCACATGTTTTGTGACGGTTTTTGCTATGTTTCACTTTGAGTCGGTTTTTACAAATGATACGGTTTGAGCACTGTTTTGTCTTGTCCTTTGTACTCTCATTCCCTTGGCTACCTTCCCGTTCGTAAGGCTGGAATGTCGGAACGGAGAGGTATCCTACTGCTTAAATGCATGTGTTAGTGGGCATACGACGACGTTGTTGGGAGTTGAACGCATTGCGTTGATCGACCTGGCCGTCAAATGTTGTGTACTTGCGAGGTGGTGTTATTTGCATGTAGCGTACCGCTTGTTATGAGGCTTGTGCTCTTTCCGCCTCTTTCGTGAATTGATCTACCGAGAATGTGGGTACTCGGCGTCTATGATTGACCGAGTCTTGGATGCGAAACGTTATCGCATGTCGAATCGGAAAATGTGATTCCGAGAATCTGGCCAGGTTTAGATTAGGAGCCGTTTAATTATCGTTCCTACCAGGAGGAAATTAGTCTACATACGCGAAATGCTTTATCGTGTATGCGTTCAGGGAAATGCTTTATCCTGTGGATGCCTTTTAATCATACTTGCCATGTACACGGTGCTAGTGCGTTTCATTTACCGTGAGAGATGTCGTCTTTGTGTCGTCGTCTTTGAATGCGTGATTTCATGATATTATTCATGGTCATTGCATGATTGGGCACCGTCTATGTATTGGGTTTGCTTGAATGGATGATAACATGATGGATTTATTCATAGTCATTGCATGACTTGGCATGGTTTGTTTGTCGAGTCTCAATCTTATCAAACTTATACCGCTAACGGTGAGATGCAAGCCCTAGTGAGCGTATTCGGTTGCCTAAGAGTGTCTTCCCCGAGTCTTTGAATAACATGATGGTTTCGGATTTGATTTCCACATGATCTTATCATTATATATTGGATTGCCTATCTATTCTTATCGTAACTCACATGTATATCTATATATGCATGATTTTACTTTTGTATTTCCTTATATGTACGTTTAATGTGATATGGCTGGGAGAACCCGGAGTTACTCCCCACTGACTGTGGCGTTCATGTTTTTCATGAATGAACAGGTTGCTTGCATGGATGGCTTTTTGCTTATGCTATTTTGGGTTCGGGTGTGAGCTAGCGGGCGTTGTCCCTGGATGAAACACCTCTAGACGTTGTTTAGCTAGTTGCTAATTACTTTGTCTTTTGTTAACACTTTGAGAGACTACGTCTCTTGTGGTATTTTTATTTAGTTTGTAATATTTTGACACTCCTCGTATTTTTCTATCTTGCATGTATAAAGGTTTTTAAAATACCGTATTTTCCGCTATATAATTCACATGCTTGTATGTTTTATATTTCCGCATTCGCGAGGGTTGTCACAATTTTGGTATTTTTACAAGAGGTTGTAATTTGTATTGCTTAGTGTGGCCTTAGTAGATTGTGTTATCGTAATGATGGTAACATGGTCTTTGATGTATTTTGAGATCTCGAATCTCCCCTTTGTAATCTTTAATTATAATTTTTTAAATTAGAATGTAAATAGGTTTATATTTTGTAATTTTAAAAATTGTATTTTTTTAGAAGACCAAAGATGTAGATCGGATAGCTCACTCACGCTACATGGACCAAGATGGAACATCAAGTCAAGCATGATAGTTAGTGCATCATATTCTAATTTTAAAAATTAGAATTGTATTTTTGTTCTATTTTGATAGGATAGGCCACACTAGAACTTTGTACTTTGATTTTTATTTTTCCGTTCTTATTGTTTTTCTTCAGCATGATAGTTAGTGCATCATATTCCGCCTAAACCAAACCACCTACTACTACTTAATTGCATGAAAATTGACTCATATAGATTGTATGTTAATTATCATGAACATCCAGATATCACTCAAAATTCTAAAAGCTATCATCTTAAATTATTCATTCTCAAAATGCTAGATCATTCGTTCACTTAAATGAATAAAATTAAAGCTGATGGACCTTCCTCTAAAACCCTAAAATTGAGATTAGTCTTTATAGGGAAAACTGCTATGAATACCTTCTTCGTCGGTAGGCATATAGGACCTTACTCTCCATATGATCCCTTCTACGTTGGGTAAGTAGTATGTGTTGACCTATTTTACCTCAACATTATAGTCCGAGTAATATCTCGTGATTATGATGGACTAAAGATAGAATTTACAGAAATTTATCGACCAGGAATTCTAAAAGTAGAATTAGCCAAGAAGTTGGCTTATCAATTTACAGAAATTGAGTCTTGGGATCATTTATATAATACTTGAGGGAGGTCAATTGTATAAATGCAAGAGTCTTCGCATTATTCGGTTTTGCATTAGACTTAATTAAAACGATGAAAATGCTGCCAAGTGCCACGCTCGCACACGAATCATGTCTTAAGATGTTCATGGATAACATGAATCAGTACACGCGACTGAAGAATAACGGGTCAAACTTTGCGGACTGGGAGGCTTCATTACAAAATGCTGCCATAGCTGACGGTAAGCTCAAGTACTTGACTGAGCCACTACCGCTTAACCCAGGCCCCAATGCAGGAACAAATGAATCACTTGCTTATAGTGATTTCGTAATGGAGGCGGGTGCGATAAAGAACGTACTCATCTTTTCAATGGAATCCAATTTGCAAAGACGATTCATTGCCCAAGGTGCAAACAAAATTTTCACCACGCTCACTAACGAGTTCTCAAAAGCACCGCAGATCGTTATGTATGAGCTTACCACTCGTTTCTTTGAGGCGAAACTCCAGAAGGGCCAACCGGTTAGCCCACACATTCTCGATATGATCGAGAATCTCGAAAAACAGGAGGCACTTGATTGCAAAATCAAAGAGAGCGTGGTCATTGACTGCATGCTTCATTCACTTCATTCACTCCATGATGGTTTTGCCCAATTCAGGGCAAATTACTACATGAATGATTTGAAGAGAAATCCTCATCAGCTACACTCACTTCTCATACAGACTGAGAAGGATCTGAAATTGAGTGGGAGCCTGAAGCAGGACGTTCTCATGATTGCAAACAAGGGTAAGGGTAAGGGCAAGGCTCAGGCCGACCTAGCTGTAGGGAAGCCGAAGTTCAAGAAGCCAGGAAAGGGCAAGAGTGGGCCTGGTGAGACTAGCAGTAGCTCACAAGGCAAGACAAAGAGCAAAGAAAACATGGAGTGCCACCATTGCCACAAGACTGGGCATTGGAGGCGGAACTGTCCCGTGTATGCTGAAGACGTAAAAGCAGGCCGCGTCACTCCTGTTGGTATGTCTTCTTTTATTCATATGATTGAGATTAACCATGCAAGTTTCGGAACTTGGGTACTTGATACTGGTTGTGGTTCTCATCTGTGTAATCATTTGCAGGGCCTAAGAAACATCAGAACTCTCGAAAAGGGTGATGTGGACCTGCGAGTGGGGAATGGAGCAAGAGTAGCTGCCATTTCAGTGGGAACATATGTAATCCAACTCCCGAGTGGATTTGAGTTATTTTTAAATAACTGTTACTATGTACCCAGTTTATCTAAAAACATTATTTCAGTTTCCGTACTCGATAAGGACGGTTTTTCATTTGTAATAAAGGATAATAGCTGTATTTTCTCTTTTAACGAAATGATTTATGGTAAAGCAGTTTCCATGAATGGGATTTATGTTTTAGATCAAACCACAGATATATTGCATGTGAGTAATAAAAAGGTAAAGGTTGGTGACAAAGATCAAACCTATCTATGGCATTGCCGTATGGGACACATAAATGAAAAACGCGTGAAGAAACTCATTGACAATGGGACTATCTCCCCATTTGACTATGAATCTTTTGGCACGTGTGAATCATGTCTCATAGGCAAAATGACTCGAATTTCCTTCAAAGGTGTTGGAATGCGCGCTGCTGACCTATTAGGACTCATACATACTGATGTGTGTGGACCTATGTCAATCAACGCTAGAGATAGCTATAGATATTTTATCACTTTCACGGACGATTTGAGTAGATATGGATATGTCTACTTAATGAAGCACAAAAGTGAGTCCTTCGATAAGTTCAAGGAATACCAGAACAAGGTTGAAAACCAGCTGGGTAGAAAGATTAAAGCACTACGTTCAGATCGTGGTGGCGAATATCTTTCGAATGAGTTTGATCAACACCTTAAAAACTGTGATGTAGTACTACAGTTAACTCCACCTGGAACACCTCAATTAAATGGTGTGTCCGAACGGAGAAATCGAACATTACTTGATATGGTTCGATCCATGATGAGTCACACGGTTGTGCCTGATTCATTGTGGGGCTATGCTCTTTTGTCAGCTGCTCTTATACTTAACCGAAGTCCGTCTAAAGTTGTTGACAAGACTCCATTTGAAATGTGGAAGGGAACAGTCCCCACCTTGTCCTTTATTCAGGTTTGGGGCTGCGAGGCTTATGTCAAGTGGAGACACGAGGATAAGCTCGGCCCGCAATCGGTCAGGACATAGTTTATTGGTTATCCAAAAGGAATGTTTGGTCATTACTTTTATTCGCCTACCGAACAACGTGTTTTTGCTGCGGCTAGTGCGAAGTTTCTAGAGAAAGAATTTCTCGAGAACAAGACGAGTGATAGAACCTTCGATCTGTCGGAGATTCAAGAACCAACAACCGAGCAACCGATGGAGGAAAATGTTCCTTCATCTTCTACTGCGGTTAATATTCCTGAGGAACCTAGAAGGTCGGGTAGAGTCTCCATACCTCCAGACAGATACATTGGTATGGTCGAGCAGAACGATAGAGACAATGTTTTGCTCCTAGAGAGTAACGAACCCGCTACCTATAAAGGAGCCATGACCTGTTCCGACTCAAAGCTATGGCTTGAGGCCATGCAATCCGAGATGGACTCTATGTATGAGAATGATGTATGGGATTTGGTTGATTTGCCTGATAAGGTTCGGCCTCTTTAGTGCAAATGGCTTTACAAGATAAAGCATTCCGTAGAGGGACAACCAGACACCTATAAGGCACGACTAGTGGCAAAAGGTTTCACTCAAGTGCAAGGACTGCATTATGATGAAATTTTTGCACCCGTAGTCATGCTGCGTTCCATTCGGATAATCTTAGCGATTGCCGCTTTTCATGACTATGAAATTTGGCATATGGACGTGAAACCCGCCTTCTTAAATGGTTATTTGGAGGAGGAGTTGTACATGGTACAACCCGAAAGTTTCATTGACCCCAAAAATCCTAAGAAAGTGTGCAAGCTTAAGCGTTCCATTTATGGACATAAGCAAGCTTCCCGGAGTTGGAATCATCGGTTCAACCAAGTCATAAAAGAAAATGGTTTCACTCGATCGGTTGAGGAACCATGCTTATATGTCAAGTCGAGTGGGAGTAAAATCATTTTCTTGATATTGTATGTCGATGACATACTCTTGATAGGGAATGATATTCCTCTATTATCTTCGGTTAAGGTATGGTTAAAGAACCATTTCCAGATGAAAGATCTGGGCGAGGCACAGCGCATATAGGGAATCCGTATCTACAGAGATAGATCACGACGGATGTTATCACTCAGTCAGGAGTCTTATATAGATAAGATTCTTGAAAGGTTCAGCATGACCAACTCCAAGAAGGGGTATCTTCCAATGACGTCTGGGATGCATTTGAGTAAAGCTCAGGCACCCAAGACATCTAAAGAGGTCGAGCGCATGAGTCGAATTCCTTATGCATCAGCTATAGGATCGATCATGTATGCCATGATATGCACACGTCCAGACGTGGCATATGCTTTGAGTATGACCAGTCGGTACCAAGGCAATCCAGGTGAAACACACTGGATGGCTGTTAAAAATATCCTTAAGTACCTACGGAGGACTAAGGATTGGGTATTGACTTATGGAGGAGAGACTGAGCTTTGCGCAACCGGTTACGCAGATGCTAGCTTCCAAACGGATCGGGATGACTCGAAATCTCAGTCTGGATTCGTATTTACTCTTAATGGCGCTGCGGTCAGCTGGAAAAGCTCCAAGCAGAGTGTTATAGCAGATTCTACGACTGAGTCCGAGTACTATGCCGCTTCAGAGGCTGCAAAGAAAGCTATATGGATGCGTCAATTCTTACAAGGACTTGCCATAGTTCCTAGTTCGAATTACCCGATCAGACATGTACTAGACATGTACTTCGGAAGGCTCACATGATCAAAGATTACGTGGAGCAAAAGGAGATAGTGATAGACAAGATTGCTACGGATGACAACATAGCAGATCTTCTCACTAAACCGTTAAGACATGATAAGCATGTAGGGCACGTTACTTCCATGGGAATTAAACGTGTTCCTAAGTTGTATTAGCTGTTTGTATGAATTAGATACATCTTTTTCATATACTAATAATAACTTCATCGTATTGTTTTCATATTTTGTTTTTCATGTGGATTGTATGGACAACATTGAACACCACAAAGTGAACTGAATAACATTATATGTGTTTTGGTCCGTAATCGCCTACATGAGCTGATAACTCTGGCTATTATATTGTTAAGTCGATTGATGGTGGGTTCAACGAGCCATAAGTCAAACTGTTGACTGATCGATCACAAATACGAGTTATAAGGATACCTCGTAGGACATTGTAATTCGTGACGACGTTATGGAGTCCTAAATGTTTAACAACATTCGGTGCCAGGTCGTGGATTGGACGTCCATAGTGTTCCTAGAGTCGATTCTTTTGACTATCGACTGTCTCTTGAGATTAAGGCAGTTTTTGGGTGACTTTGGTTTCTTTCTCACGGTCGACCGTAACAGGAGGCCAAGCAGATTTTTACTGGGTCATTTCATACTGTGCTTACATCTGCAGGATTCGAGTTGAGGAAAAATATCCAACCCTTTATCAGGTTTTGTTATTTCTCAGGGCCACTCGAGGAGTAGTAACTGAAATGCATGGCCATGCTCGAATAATGATTCGTTTATCAGTTGAGTTACTCTCTAGTCGGGAAAACCACTCTTGATACTGATCACTTGTAAAATACGACCTTTGTGAATGCGGACTTTGCAAATTGTTTTACATTGAGTGGGAGAAATTTAAGGATATGAGAATCGGTTATCGCACATACACTTGTAAGGACAAGTGGGAGATTGTTGGAGCTAGTGTCCTCCACAGTTAGTGTGATAATAGCTAAGGTTCACAGGGTATACTTTGTATTATAATCAGTTGATTAACGTTTATCAATAACGGTTGGCTTGCTAGATAAGTTTGACGTTATTGTCATACAGATGGCGGTGATCAACTAATCCCTAAAAGTCACACCTAAAGGATGTGTTTGAGGGATGTGATTATTTGAGAAAATAATCATATTGATGCTGATGATCATTATTTATATACATATTTTATGCCTCCCTTAGATGCATTTAACTCGATTTACCGTCTTTCCTTGCTTATTCTATGCTATTTTAGCTAGAATATTGATTCTGCCGCTTTTGTTATGTTTTAATGCAGATTGGATGCATTTGGAGCTTTTTGAGAAGATATTGAGCATTGCGGAGTTGGATCGTAGAAGCTAGGCACGGGAATCGAGGGAGAATGAGAATAAATGAAGAGAAGTTGAAGAAACGAGCTAGAATGAAGGCTGCTCGAACGAGCAGTCTACAGTGCTCGGTCGAGTCGCATTGTGTCCTTGCTCGATCGAGCAGAGTCACCTTGCTCGATCGAGCAAGCTCTATTACGGCGGGTTTCTTATATTTTCCTTAACTTTAAACCTAATTAGTTAGATCTTTTGTAATATAAAAAGAAAGCTCGTCTTTCTTAATTAGATATACTTTCATATACTTTCATATACTTTCATATACTTTCATATACTTTCATATACTTTCTTATGCTTTTCAATGCTTTATTGCTTTAATTCATAAACCCTAAATTAGTTTACTTTTCCGCGGGATTTTATTCATCAAAGACGATTGTCTTTAGTTCATCTTGTAATCGGTATTCTTCAATCTTTCTTAGTTATTTATTTAATTGTCTTCTAGTTCTTTAATTATTCTTTATTCATCCTTTCATAATTGTTAATCATGTTAACTTTAATTATTATTGTTGTTATTTATATTATTATGAGTAGCTAAATTCCTTTCTAGGGTTGAAAGGGGATCTAGGATTGTTAGAAGGGGTAGATTAATTAATTGAATTGCAATTGCATGGTTATCGTTTGATTATCGTTTTAATTCTAGTTGCTTGATTACTGGCCAGGATTAATTAACTAGTCTCGCGAATTAGGATTGACACCGACCGGGTTAAGACTAAGATAGGCTACGATAATTGAATAGAACTCGTTTAATGATAGCGATCGCATGTTAAATTTTAGATCTAAAGGGCATAATTGAATCGACCGATCTTGTGACCTTAGATAACTTTATTGCATGATAGTTGATTTTATCCCTACCCCTGAACAATAATCCTAGTGAACCTGTGACCCTAGACTTTTAATCTTATTGTTTTCAACCTTATTAGTTTGTTATTGCTTATTATTAGTTATTGCTTATTATTAGTTGTTATTATTATTAGTTGTTATTGTTTACTTTAGTTGTTGTTATTAATTGCTATTAGTTTAGAAACCACAATTCAAAACCCAAAAATTGTTACTTAAGAGACAAACCTAGTTTAACAGATTAGAATACTACCGCCTCCCTGTGGATTCGATACCTTGCTTACCGCTGACTATTAGTTAGTAGTGAATTAGGTTTACTTTGATTAAGGAGACGCGACTTTACCCTTATCAAATTTGGCGCCGTTGCCTGGGGAGGCAACAGTTTTCTGTTTGTTTCTACTTAGTTTGTCTTTTTCGTCTCAGGGAACCTAAGTTCCTTGAGACCGTTCTCATCCTTTTCTTTAGTTTTTGTTTATGCCCAGGTGTTCTAGGTCCGTTCTCGTGCCCTACGATTCCGAACCAGAGAAGACTCTCCGGTCTAGACGAAACTTTTGGAAGGAAATTCAAGAAGCGGAAGACTTGATTACGCTTGAAACAGTTTACGCCGAATTCGTCGCAGAAAAACCATCCTTAGAAGAGGATACACCTATTTCTGCACCCACTACAACCATGCCTACTCTAGCCAGCCATTCGGAGCCTACCGTTGCATCTATTCCCAAGGGATTTCAACTCCCTACTACGGGTAATAGTACTTTTGAGATTCGTCCATCTTATATCTCTTTGGTGGAGCGAAATATGTTTGGAGGGAGCCCTACTGAGGATCCTGCTAAGCATATGGAGAAATTTACCAACTATTGCTGCTCTATTCCTTTGACGGGTGGAGTGACACAAGATCAGATCAAGTTGGTGTTATTTCCCTTTTCATTACGAGACGGGGCAGAAGATTGGTTGAGTGAGTTAGATATGGCTGCACTTGGCATCACCGATTGGAATTCTTTGGCTCTTGCATTCTACAAAAGATATTTTCCGCCACAGAAAACCAATGCCATTAGAAGTCAAATCACAAGTTTCAAACAAGGTCCAAATGAGAACTTTAATGAGGCTTGGGTTCGCTTCAAAAAGCTTGTCAAGTCTGTTCCACATCATGGTTTTGATACTTGGTTCTTATGCAACCAATTTTATAATGGGTTATATGACGATCAGAGGAATTTGTTGGATTCTGCTGCTAATGGGAGATTCCAAAATAACACTACTGATGCCAATGCTTGGAAGTTAATTGATGAGATGGCTACTCACAATGCTGAGTATGGGAATCCTAGGGGCAATGCAAGGAGAGGAGGTACGGATAATGCAGTTGCAGCTCAGTTAGAGGCATTAACTGCCAAAATTGCCGAGTTACAAACTTTAAAGTCTTTGGAAAATAAGCAAACGGTTCATGCCATGATTCAACAAGAGCCAACTTGTGAAAGATGCGGCACTATGGGGCATAATGCAGTGGAATGTATGAGTACGGTTGAGCAAGTCCTTGCCTTTCAATCTTTTAAGCAAGGTACACCTTACTCCAATTTTTACAATGAAAGGACAAAAGAGCATCCCAATCTATCCTACCGAAGTCAGAATGTTCTTAATCCTACCCCACCGCCACATCAGCAACAAAGTTCCTCTTATGTGATTCCTCAGAATCGCAATTTCCAAGGTAATTATAATCGTTCCAATCAAGGAGGCCAAAACTTTCAACAACCTCCACCTCCACCACCTCCAAGTAATGATATGGCGGAATTGAAAGCCATGTTGCAGCAGAGTCTTATGATCCAACAAAAGCAAGATGCTCAGATATCACAGTTGATAGCTCATAATAAGATGGTTGACACTCAAATTGCCCAATTGGCAATTCAAAATCCACATAAACAACCGGGTAATCTTCCTCCTCAAGGACACCCTCCACATGAGCAAGTCAATGCCATCACCCTGAGGAGTGGAACACATTACAAAGGCCCTGGAATGATAAGGGATGAAACCAATGAAAGCTTGGAAGTTACGGATCAAAGTTCGAAAAAAGGCAAACATAAGGCTGAAACAGAGGTTGCTCGATCGAGCAGCACCCCCTTGCTCGATCGAGCAACCCAGAAAATTTGCCCAAATTTGTCTCGGGAAGTTTCTGAAAGCTACAGTACACCAAAACTCGATCGAGCACGCTCATTGCTCGATCGAGCAACCCCTGATCAGGATGAAAAGCCTTCTAATTCATCTTCCAAATCCAAAGAAGCCGAGCCCATTGTAATTAAACTTCCTTTTCCTCAACACCTACATCAATCAAAGCTCGATAAACAGTTTGTGGGGTTTATGGAGGTAGTGAAGAATTTACAAGTGAGTGTACCATTTACCGAGTTGATCACTCAAGTGCCGGCCTATGCAAAGTTTCTAAAGGATATATTAACAAGGAAGCGGTCCTTTAATGAAGTGGAGACGGTTGCATTTACTGAGGAATGCAGTGCTGTTTTGCAATCCAAATCACCACCTAAGCTAAAGGATCCAGGGAGTTTTTCTATTCCTTGTAATATAGGTCGCTTAACAATAGATAAAGCCCTTTGTGATTTAGGGGCTAGTGTTAGTGTAATGCCATATTCTATATGCAAAAAGTTAAATATGGGTCAACTTACTGTTACAAACATGACCTTACAAATGGCCGACCGTTCTATTAAACACCCTTTAGGGATTTTAGAAGACGTACCGGTTAGAGTAGGGAAGTTTTTCATACCAGTTGACTTTGTTGTCTTAGATATTGCTGAGGACACCCAAATTCCTATCATCTTGGGACGACCATTCCTCCATACTGCGGGGGCGGTTATAGATGTTAAGAATGGGAGACTTACACTAACAGTGGGGGATGACACTATCACTTTCAACCTAGATAAGGCAATGAAACACCCCCTACCAGAAGAGACATGTCATAGGGTTGATATTGTTGATTTAACTATTGATGACTGTCCCCCTTTGCGTTTGGATAGGGATCCTCTGGAGATCGCCTTAAATTCCAGGAGTGCTGAAGCTGGAAGCTCACGGAGTAAACTCAAGTCCATATGGTCGAGACCATTCACAAAAACAAAGGTGAGCAAGTTTGGGTCGGTTTCACTACAAACCGACAAGGGTGAGATTTTCAAAGTCAATGGTCAACGCTTGAAGACCTATTACGATAAAGCATTTATAGGAATGAGAGAGGCCGTCGACCTTTCCACTCTTGATAAACCACCATGACTTTGAGGTAACACGGTCATGCGGGACCGATATAAACCAGCGCTAACCGGGAGGCAACCCGGCATTTACTTGTATTTCCTTTGTAAACTTTATTCCGATTAGCTTATTTCTTAATGTTATAGTTTAATTAGATTTAGTTTGGATAGTTAATATAGTTGTGCTTTATTGAGTACGGTGAGGGAGCGATCTAACAATTTTATTGAGTGATTACAGCTAATACAATTGGAAGACGCTTTCATAACGAGGAAACGAAAAGAAAGAAAGGAGAAAAGAAGATAAACATGAGAAGAAAAAAAAAAAAAGAAAAATTGAACATCACAGGTTGCTCGACCGAGCAGACATATGCTCGATCGAGTTTTTGCTACGTCCAACATCCAGCAACTCGAGCACGGTTGAAAATCAGAATTTTGAAGGTTGCTCGATTGAGCAAGCTCCTCCTGCTCGATCGAGTCGGTCAGTTCGAACCGGCCCGAAGCTTAAAAAGCCAGTTTTCACCAATTTTCTCTTCATTCCTCTTCTTATTTCGTCCTTGTTCTTCACTACGTCACCCTTATTCTCTCAACTACAGGTATTATCTATCCTTGTACTTTCTTTTATTGTATTTTCTTTTAGCTATTTCCCCTTTTCCCTTTTGTTAGTAGTGTCCTTTAGGTTGCTGTTGTTGGTTGATTGTGTGTTGTTGTGCTGTTAGCGTCACAATGAGGACACTGTGACATTTAGGTTTGGGGGAGAGTCTTTATTTATGTTGTGTGTTTATTTCCGTTGTGTGAAAGAAAAAAAAAATCATAAAAATTGAAAAATTTACAAAATCCAAAAACATGTTTTTATTTTATTAGGTCGAGTCTTGGTGAATTGAATAACGATGATGATAATTTGCATTGTTTCTGCATTTGAATCCCAAATAAGTTATCCATGTACATTGTTTTGACTTACTATTTTTGAAAACAAAGCTCATAGTACAAGTCTTGACCGTTTTTGACATACCTTATGCTAAATAGATTTGGCAATTTTTGTTGGTAAACCACTTAAAATTCTGAGGTCTTTAGAGCTTCCTAGGCCAGGAACGTCAATAAACTGGTCTCATTGTTTTTAGGCTTGAGTGTGGTACTCCTTGTGGAATGTGTAACATCAAATTGCATAAGTGTGACATTCGTTTCTTGATACTATACGCGTTCGTTTGATAAGTGCATGATGAAAGGTGGTTCTTTTTTGTTCAAATAAGCCTCACATAGCCAAAAAGACTTGATTTTATACCCTTATTATTGAGTTCTCTATGTTTAGCCAATTTGAGCCTTTGTAGCCTGTTTCATAACCCATTTAATAGCTACATTCCTAGAATTTGCCTACCTTATCGGGACAGTCGCAGTTGCATGTTTTTTCTTATCTACTTGTCTACTATGGTTGGGTCGGGATTTCAAAAAGAATATCATTGGGTGTAGCAAGTATGTTGGCAATTGTGTCATTTATTCCCTTTGTTGAGAAAAGTTATGAAGCAAAAGGAAAAAAATGATAAAGAAAAGAAAAAAGAAAAGATTTGATTTGAAAAGAAAAAATGAAAAAGAAGAAAAAGAGAAAAAGAGAAAGAAGAGGAAAGAAAAATTTGTTGCTTCATTGAATTATTCAAGGGAAAATGAAAGGGATTATACTAGAGTCTAATGCATATTTAGAGAGTAATTTCGATCTCTCTCTTGCGTTGTCAAAGTTTAAGATGATTTCTCTAGTTGGTGTTGGTTTGTGCTAGTCTTGTAGATTTGTTTTGGTACGTGTCGCTGCGACTACCGGTCTTAGCCCCACATTTCCATACGTGCCTTGGCACAATCCATTTCTATACCTTCACCCATTAGCCTCCCTTTTTGTCCTGATTCATGTACTTTATAGCGAATGCGTATTAGTTGGGGAAATTACTATCACATTAGAATGCATGCATGTTTCATAAGTTGAGTGAGTGTTTCTATTTCTTTCTATCTTCACAAAACTCACCTTTACATAAACTTATGAGTGTTTGAGTGAATCCGCGAGAATCCGACAAATTGAGCCTTGCAAGATTGAAAGGTATTTGGTTTTTGTCTATACTACGGTATCATGTAAAATCTTGGAATATGAGCTGCGTTTTCTACTTTCCCGTGCCTTTGAATTTGTTTTATTGGTACAACTTAGTCATTACTTTGTTATAGATTTGGATAGCTTGGGATTTGTATGTGCTTTAACATTAGCTTTGAGTTTTTCATTCACCATTTGTATGTTTGTCTTTGTATGTGTCGAGTGCTTTGCTTAGGGACAAGCAAAGGATTGGTTTGGGGGAGTTTGATGATCATTATTTATATACATATTTTATGCCTCCCTTAGACACATTTAACTCGATTTACCGTCTTTCCTTGCTTATTCTATGCTATTTTAGCTAGAATATCGATTCTGCCGCTTTTGTTATGTTTTAATGCAGATTGGATGCATTTGGAGCTTTTTGAGTAGATATTGAGCATGGCGGAGTTGGATCGTAGAAGCTAGGCACGGGAATCGAGGGAGAATGAGAATAAATGAAGAGAAGTTGAAGAAACGAGCTAGAATGAAGGCTGCTCGATCGAGCAGTCTATAGTGCTCGGTCGAGTCGCATTGTGTCCTTGCTCGATCGAGCAGAGTCACCTTGCTCGATCGAGCAAGCTCTATTACGGCGGGTTTCTTATATTTTCCTTAACTTTAAACCTAATTAGTTAGATCTTTTGTAATATAAAAAGAAAGCTCGTCTTTCTTAATTAGATATACTTTCATATACTTTCATATACTTTCATACACTTTCATATACTTTCATATACTTTCTTATGCTTTTCAATGCTTTATTGCTTTAATTCATAAACCCTAAATTAGTTTACTTTTCCGCGGGATTTTATTCATCAAAGACGATTGTCTTTAGTTCATCTTGTAATCGGTATTCTTCAATCTTTCTTCGTTATTTATTTAATTGTCTTCTAGTTCTTTAATTATTCTTTATTCATCCTTTCATAATTGTTAATCATGTTTACTTTAATTATTATTGTTGTTATTTATATTATTATGAGTAGCTAAATTCCTTTCTAGGGTTGAAAGGGGATCTAGGATTGTTAGAAGGGGTAGATTAATTAATTGAATTGCAATTGCATGGTTATCGTTTGATTATCGTTTTAATTCTAGTTGTTTGATTACTGGCCAGGATTAATTAACTAGTCTTGCAAATTAGGATTGACACCGACCGGGTTAAGACTAAGATAGGCTACGATAATTGAATAGAACTCGTTTAATGATAGCGATCGCATGTTAATCGTAGATCTAAAGGGCATAATTGAATCGACCGATCTTGTGACCTTAGATAACTTTATTGCATGATAGTTGATTTTATCCCTACCCCTGAACAATAATCCTAGTGAACCTGTGACCCTAGACTTTTAATCTCATTGTTTTCAACCTTATTAGTTTGTTATTGCTTATAGTTAGTTATTGCTTATTATTAGTTGTTATTAGTTGTTATTGTTTACTTTAGTTGTTGTTATTAATTGCTATTAGTTTAGAAACCATAATTCAAACCCCGAAATTGTTACTTAAGAGACAAACCTAGTTTAACAGATTAGAATACTACCGCCTCCCTGTGGATTCGATACCTTGCTTACCGCTGACTATTAGTTAGTAGTGAATTAGGTTTTACTTTGATTAAGGTGACGCGACTTTAACCTTATCAGATGCCTTATTAAATGACTAACAGGTTAGTCGATGTATTTGACTAAAAGGTTAGTCAATGTGATTATGATACGATTATTTAATAACGATTAAATAATGTTAGCTGGTAATTGAATATAAAATGTTATATTTAATCAATGTATATAATGTTGATCTAAACTAAATGTAAACTGTTATATTTAAGTTGGCGGATATATATTACACGATATTATTATGGTGTATTGGTCCGGCATTACTCGGTTTAATGTGACGGTCCATTACTAGTAATAATTAGAATACATATTACATTATGTACATATAAAATTATATGCTAACTACCTAATATAGGTGGAGATAAATAAGGAAACTAGGGTTTTTTATTTTTGAGTCTTTCCTCTTGAATTCTCACGGCACAGGTGAGATAAAAAGGAGAAAAAAATAAAATCCTAGACTACTCTAATTTTCACGGCACACAAAGGGTGAAAGGAGGAGAAAAATTTTGATTTTTGTCTCTCTCATTCATCTTCATATTCATCATCAATATACACACAAAATTAGTAGTAATTTTGGGTATTCGTTCTAGCACGACGAAGGCATTTCTTGAACCATCTTGGGTGTAAAGATTAGGAGAATACCTACTTTGGTATTTGTTCTTAGGCCTTTTACTAGGACCGAAGGTTATTTCTTAATCTCTTGTTTTATATTATGCAATTTCATTTATGACTAGAAATTCATATAGTTATAATTTCATTATAATCCAAAAAATTTAAAGGGAAGTATACCGATATTTCCCACAGATGCAAGCTTATAAGGTAGAGTAGACTCATGAAATATTACATCCCTACTAATAATGATTTTATGACTTTCTAGGTCATACAACTTATAAGCCTTAGGCGGAAAAGGATATCCTAACATGATGCATCTCTTTGCCTTTGGGTCAAACTTTTCCCTAGAATGACCACGGTATAAAGCAAAACAAAGGCATCATATTACCTTTAACTCATCATGATTGACAGCTCTTTTGAAAAGTAATCAATATGAATCTGCCACTTTAAAACAAAACTAGGTAGCTTATTTATGATATATGTAGCAGCTAAAAGGCATTCACCCCAAAACTTCTTTGGAAGATTAGCATGATGTATCAAAGCCCTAGCAGTCTCTACTAAGTGCCTATGCTTTCTTTCCGCTCTACCATTCTGCTGAGGACAACCAGGTGCACTTTTTTTGATGAACTGTCCCTTTATCAAAAACAATCTGTCACAACTCCTTTGTACTATTTTAGTACCATTATCATTCCTTACCACTTTGATCCCAACACCAAACTGTGTCTGAATTTGAGTAAAGAAATCCTTAAAAGTATGGTAAACTTGATACTTATCTTCAAAAAGAAAATTCCAAGTCACCCTTGTGTGATCATCCACAATGGTCAAAACATAAACTGCACCTGTCAAAGAAGTCCTTTTATAGGATCCCCACAACTCAATGTAAATTAAATCAAAAGGAGACAAGGCATGTGAAATGCTTATATTATAAGGCAGTTTAATCAATTTTGCCAAAGCACATGTTTCACATTCAAACTTGTCTATTCCAGCACATTTTGCAAAATGTAAATGCCTCATCTTGGACAAAGACGAATGACCCAACCTGGCATGTAACAAATCTAAACCAGATTTACAGGACTTATTATCCTTACAATTTTTATTGACATTAACTTTCAACCCACGATGCTGCCTAGTATTGTCATCCTTTTGTGACTTCGGCTTATACAAGCCACCTTCTTTTATTCCAACAACAACAACCACCTTATGATGATGGTTCTGTATGACGCATCCATCAAGATCAAAACTGATTGAAATACCAGTGGTAGACAACAGTTTCCCAACAGACAATAGGTTGTGCTTAAAATCTGCTATGTAAAACACATCATACAAAACCAAATATTTGTTGATGTGAACATCTCCTATAATGGTCACAAGTTTGCTTGTTCAATCAAGAAGACCAACTCTGATAGGTTTAGTCAGAAACTTCTTATTTGTAAACATATCTAAACCAGAACTCATATGATCATTAGCTCCAGAATCAATTATCCATGTATCAACATGAGACTGAAAAATAGAGGCATACGCATTAGTCACTACAGAATTACCTGCAAAATTGATTGCAGAGTAATCAGATAGTAGATTTCCTTGCTGTTTGAATTACATCATTTGTTGATATATTGTTGCAACAAGTTTGGGATCCACATCAACCTTAGAGAATTCTTCAGAAGAATTTGTTGTGAAAGCAGCATGAGACTCATCACACAAAGGATTGTCTTCCTTGCTGACATTATGTGCAGAGGATTGAGTGGAGAAGCGGGCATTGTATTGTTCCTTTTGTTTAGAATGAAGAACAAAACAAGTTGCCCTTGTGTGACCACTTTTGCTACAATAATCACACAAGCGCTTCCCTTTCTAGGCCTGTCCTGCACCATCTTTTACAGAAGTTTATCTATTCCAAACATTCCAATTCTTGTTATCGCTTTGCCTATTCCAATTTCATGCAGGCTTGTGACGATTAACAACCATAGCACTAGATTCAACCTGAGCATTGAAAACTTTAGCAAAAGATTTATGACTTTCTATTTGCTGAACCAGTGAGTATGTCTTATTGATGTTAGGCAAGGGATCCATAGTCAAGATATTTGTCCTATGTCATAAACATCATCCAATCCCATGAGAAAGGTCATAACCTTTTCCCTTGATGCCATATCCAAGACTTTTCTCAGCAAATTACAAACACATTTTGACATCACTTCACAAGTACAGTCAGGAAAAGGTTCTAGATCCTCAATATCGTCCCAATCACGCTTTAACTTGTCGTAATATTCCACAACAGATTGATCTGAATCTTGTGAAATGTTCTTCATCTCTTTCTTTAAGTGATACAGTAAAGGCGCATAAGTCTGACCATACATTTCATTGAGATCAAGCCACAAACGTCTAGCAGACTTTGTCTGTGGGAAATATCGGTATATTTCGTCATTAAATTACGGATTATAACGAAACTATAGTATATGAATTACGAGTCATAAATGAATTACATAATATAAAATTATAGGAATTTAGAATTAACCTTTGGTCCTAGTAAATTTGGCCTATGAACAATATCGAAATCGATATTCTCCTAATTGTTGCACCCAAGATGCTCCGAGATATGCCTTGCTTGTGCTAGAATTTTAGAGAAAAGTTACTTCTAATTTTCTTTTGTGTGATGATGAATGATAGAGAGAATTAGAGAGAAAAATCTGAATTTTTCCTTCTTGCTCTTGCTCTGTTTCGGCCGGCCCTTCCCGTAGTAGTAGGAGAAGTCTTTTCACCTTTTACTCCTCTTGTTATTAGGGTTTTTGACCTAGTTATCATAAAAGAATAATAGGAGACATTTTCTCTTATTATTATCTCTTATGAGCCGAAAAATAGGAGAAGAAAAGACTATTTTCTCCTTCCTTTTTTTCGGTTACATTAGCATGTAATATAATATATACGTCAACTATAAATATCCGTATATTTACAATTTGCTAATTAAATATAACATATTATGTTTAATTACGAATTAACATTTTAATGTGTTTAAGCTTATATTATATACATTGATTAAATATAACGGTTTATATTCAATTACGAATTACATTTAATTCGTCTCAGCTAATATTATTTAATCGTTATTAAACAATCGTATCATCATTACATTGACTAACCTTTTAGTCATATACATCGACTAACCTTTTAGTCATATAATAAGGCATCAATATGATTATATTATTCATATAATCACATCTCTCAGCCACATCCTTTAGGTGTGACTTTTAGGGACCAGTTGATCACCGCCATTAAAATGACAATAACGTCAAACTCCTAGCAAGCCAACCGTTATCGATAAACGTTAATCAACTGATAAGGATACAAAGTATACCCTGTGAACCTGTAAGAGATTTATTCATGTTATCACACTAGCTGTGGAGGACACTAGCTCCAACAATCTCCCACTTGTCCTTACAAGTGTATGTGCGATAACCTGATTCTCATATCCATCAATTTCTCCCACTCAATGTAAAATAATTTGCAAAGTCCGTATTTACAAAGGTCGCATTTTACAAGCGATCAGTATCAAGAGGGGTTTTCCCGACTAGAGAGTAATTTAACTGATAAACGAATCATTATTCGAGCATGGACATGCATTTTAGTTACAACTCCTCAAGTGGCCCTGAGAAATAACAAAACCTGATAAAGGTTGGATATTTTCCTCAACTCGAATCCTGCAGATACAAGCACAGTATGAAATGACCCAGTAAAAATCTACTTGGCCTCCTGTTACGGTCGACCATGAGAAAGAAACCAAAGTCACCCAAAAACTGCCTTAATCTCAAGAGACAGTCGATAGTCAAAAGAATCGACTCTTAGGAACACTATGGACGTCCTATCTCACGATGTCCTACGAGGTATCTTTATAACTCGTATCTGTGATCGATCAGTCAACCGTTTGACTTATGGCTCGTTGAACCCACCATCAATCAACTTCACAGTATAATTGCCAGAGTTATCAGCTCATGTAGGCGATTACGGACCAAAACAATTATAATGTAATTCATTTCACTTTGTGGCATGAAAAAGTGCCCTTCATGCTTATAATATGAAACAATACGATGATGTTATAAATAGTGCATGAAAAAGATACATTTATCTAATCCACATAAAACAGCTACTACAACTCAGGAACACGTTTAATTCCCTTGGAAATAACGTGCCCTTCATGCTTATAATATTTTAACGGTTTAGTGAGAGGGTCCGCGATGTTGTCATTCAAAGCAATCTTGTCAATCACTATCTCCTTTTGCTCCACGTAATCTCGGATCATGTGAGCCTTTCGAAGTACATGTCTAGACTTGTTGCTGGACTTAGGCTCCTTAGCCTGGAAGATGACACCTCTATTATTACAATAGATGGTGATAGTGTAACAACCCGAAAAGTACCCAATTTGCTTAAGCAATAGCTTATGGATACTTTTCAGTAGAACTTAAGTTTTTAATATAGGAAATTTTGTTCCGAGTCGTATTTTGAAATTCCGCGTTCGTATTTGGAATTTTTGAGAGATTTCATGAAAAGACCGTTTTTGGTCATCTTTGACTTTTCTTGACTTTTAAACCGTCTTTGACTTTTCTTGACTTTTTAAAGTCGTCATTGACTTTTTTTTTATTTTAAGTCGTCCTAAACTTTTCTTGACTTTTAAGTCATCTTCGACTTTTCTCGACTCTTCAGTCAACTTTGACTTCCGTTGACTTTTTCCCGATCTCGTCTTGCATTTTGAGACCGAAATTTTATTTAAAAAAAATAATATTTTTGATTTATTTTTATTTAGATTTATTAAGATTTATCATAATTTAATATAATTATTTTGAATTTTTTCGGAATTTAAAGAATAACGTTTACGGTTTTAAACGAACGTCATTTAACTATTCCCGACTCATCGTAAAGCGCGAAACAAAATCGAAACTCTACTTTGGCATGAGTCACACGCGCGTGTCATCGCTTTCCACTCACCATAAGATATTTTAATTGTTTTGAATAAACTAATCAAAATATCTAGATATTTATTAACTTGATCGATCAGTTAACGAAAATTACGCAAATTCGCCAAAAACGCCCCGATGCTCACCCTACCACACGGCTCAAAAAGTCCTCTAATAGCCTTGATATTTTCATTTCTTTTGGATACAATAATCATAATATCTAGATATTTGTATAATTAACTTTATCGTTAATTATATTTAATCGTTTACCGTAAAATAATTATTAAACGCGAGTCAATTACGTAACAACAATTTCAAAACCCGACATCCCTTTTTGCCTATAATTACACGGCACACACCCCTTTCCACTCACTAACAACTTTTCATTTTTCAAACAAATCAAATAAAGATCAAAATATCACTTTCTTTAATCGTTCTTCGTGTTCTTCGTCGTTCATCATTTGTTCTTCATCGTTCTTGAGCAAAACCTTCATAAAATCTTCGTTTCTTAATTAAATCCATCCTAATTTATATTTCTAGACTCTCCTCTTCGCTCCTCATCTTCACGTAAGGTTTAATTTCAATTCCGTCAAAATCGTTTTCAAGACTTTAATTATGGGAAAATCTATTTTTGACTTCTCATATGTTTTTCTTGTCATTCTTATAGTGGAATATTTTTAAGACGAGTTTGGTGACTCGTAATATATTAGGGGTAAGATTAGAAACGGTTTTATCTTAGTTTTACTTCTTATTTTGGTGGCTAATTGATTTTTCTAGCTAAGGTAACGTTCCTAGTTACTCGACGATAATGTTTACATACCCTTAGTACTTTGGTTTTTTTCTTTAGTCTGGTTTCATCTTTAGTTTTGGTTTCATATTATAATATTTATGATTTATTAGTAACATGTTAAGTAGTATTATTATGGTGTTTAATGATTTATACATTTTGGTTGTTCTTGTGATTTGGATATTCTTCATATATGATTTGTTGTATGATTGATGGTTGTTTTGATTGTTTAACAATGGATGTTTGTTCACTTACAACATGTTAGAATTAATGGGGTGGAATTTGGGGTGGTTGATTTTAAGTGGTGGGGCCTGAATTAGTGGTGGTCTGTGAACCGGCCGGTTCAGGCTGGTCAGACCGGTTCAGGCCGGTCCAGCCGGTCTGGGCTGGTCCATGGTGGGTCCGGGTTGTGGGTCTTTGGGTTGTGTCGATGTTTGATTGTTATGTTGTTGTTTTGACGGGTTTTAATTATGATAAGCATGCGGGAAATAATTAGAAACGGTTTTTA